>CM022882.1:11814527-11835635 GCA_012654025.1 Pachypsylla venusta | reverse complement strand
TTTAGACTCGACTAGACTGATGATGAATCGAATGATTCGAAACTAGTTTCTTCATAAATAATTATAAATAGTGTTTTTGGTAAGTGTTTTATTTTAATTTATTTAAAAGTTATTATTTTTTAACACTTATAATTAACATGTTATTCAAAGATTTAAATACCGCATTTCTAACATTATTCCAAACCTGAATCTAGAAATGTGGGAACAATTGTCAAAAATCGCAAAACGTTCGAATCGGATCGGCGTCCCAAGCTGTCCTTGACAACTTATTTATGATGTTAGCACTTTCTTTTTAGTATCAACCCTGCGGTTGATGTTGATAAATATAGTAAATGGCTGTTGTTGTTTTTTTAGCAGCTACGGAGATTTTCCTGAACGGCCCAAATAATTCAATAAACTATTGTTAATGTTTACAATGCCCTTACTATGGTCAGGTATCTGTTCACCTTACAATAATGACAAACAATTTTACAGCCACTTTTTCTGGCTGACTGTCGTCCAGGGGCAAATCCGGGGGGGGGGGCGAAGGGGCGATCGCCCCCCCCCAGAGGCCAGATTTTTTTCTTCTTCTTTTTTTCTCATTGAAACAAAAACACATTCTGGTATCATTTTCGTAATAATTTTTGTATAAAATTGCACGAAAATGCATATTAATTAATAAGAATATACTTTTATACAAATACATTCACTAATAGAGTATATTTTGATTGCATTTGTTGGGACTGATCAGTATAAATCTGGTTTACAAATCAGAGGAGACGTGTCCATGTGTATGGGTCCTATGCTGAGTTCTTTTCGAGCAGTTGACGGCATGCTAATCGGAACCTTACTTTACTGCGGAGTGTTTATAGTCTGCTCATATTTTCCGAGCACATGTCTCTGTCGCTATCGATGCACAGTGCATATTACGTACGTTTTGGTTATACGATATCGCCACGAAGTTTATTAGCTGAATCGTGACCGACCGTAATCTCTCCCCCCCCCTCTCACCGATCGCTCTGTATCCGCCCCTGGGTCGATTCAAAAGGTTCATTATTGAAAATAGTAAACCAAATCCCACTAATTCAAAAGAGTTAGGGAAATACGAATGAATATACGCTGTAGTTTAAAGCAGAGTTTATGAATTGGCATTCTAACTCCAACTCTATAGAAAGGAGCCAATTTAGTATGAGTTTTTTTAAAAAAAATATTGTTCTAGTACGGAAATCTTTGTACGTAACTTACAGTAACGTCAATCTTCGGGGGGCCAATTATACCCCAAAGTCGATCGACATACTAAATTTCATCAAAATCGGTCAACGTTAATTAGCAAAATGTGCAACTTTGCTTAACTTCAGTGTACTTAAGAGAACTGGTGTATTCAACGTGCCATTGACGATGGCTCTAGTATACTCACAATTTAAAATCTCACTAGAGGTTGCTTAACGTCAGTGTACACTTTTAATGTCAAAAATATTTTAATGTCCAATAACGCCTGATTTTATTTCGTAGTTGATTCATTATTATTTTTATTTTTTAAAAAAATGGACTCTTGAGTGGAAGGTTAAAGCCTGAGGAATTTTCTACCACCTTGACCCTAAGAGCTCTATTTTTATGTGGTCCCATACTCAAATAACGAGGAGAAAATCCTGCCTGAGCATGGTATTGCCACGCCTTTCTGATTACCAGATGAGTACTTAACTAATATACTACCTAGGCAGATAATTACCGAAGTGTTTAATAATTTCTTTATATTTTCCTTTACCATTTTCAAACTGGTATCAATTATTGTGTTCACAATTCGTTTATTGGCCAGCTGTTTCTGTTTTCTTAACAACGCCTGTATCTTTCGTTAGAGTTGTATTCTTATCTTTTATATTTGTTTTATTTTTTAATAATGTATCAGTCTTTTTAATGGCATTACTTTTAGTAATCAAATTGGATGACACTTTTGATGTTACTGATGATAAAGGTTTTCTCGTTGTTGTTGTTGTTGTTGTTGAAGGAGAAGTGGAAGTCTTCTTTAATGTTGTTGATGATGGTTTAGGAGCTGATAATGATGATGTCCTTTGTGATAAAGGTACTCGTGGTGCTGATGTTGTTGAAGTTTTGCTGATTAAGTTGGATGATTTGGGTACAGTTTTAGTGGAAGTTGATGTTCGAGCAGCTCCTGAAGAACAAATGAGAATTTATTATTAGTCGCTTCGTCCTCACGATGGGCCATTCTACGTAACAGTACGATTTGGAGCGCATACCATCACAGTTGCAGCCAAGTGCTATAAAAACATTTTAGGTAACCTCATATCAACCAATTTCTATACACTGGCCAGAATGTTTCATTTTATTTTGTCGCTACAACAACTTAATATTCTGTGAACTGTAGACCTCAATTTTTCTTTTTCATCATGATATGAAAACAAAACTAAGTCGATATTTTTCAAACCTTGGAATTATCAAAACTCAAAGCAATATGCGGACTATGTGCTATTAGTAATTAGCCGTTTGATGAACTGTTAACTTCACTCAGTTAAAATGGCACCATGAAGCCCCGGATAACAAAAAATCAGCTAATTCTATAAACTTATTGAATGTCTATTGTATATAGAAAGTTTCATTAAAATTGACAAGGCGTTCGAAAATTCGTGTGAAACGACAGACAGACAAACAGACGTTTAAAAATAAACTAGACCTCACTTCGTTCGGTCAATTAATTGCGGAGATAGTAAAAGCGAGTACAGAGATAAAATTTTAATAAACAAAAAACCTATGCGATAACAAATTGCATTAGATCACAGATAGGAACCAGCTGTTGGGGACTAGTTACGTCCTGTGTGGTGTGAGTTCACACAGATACATCATTTATTGAACTTTGGGGAATGTCCTGACGATGGTCGGTTCAAGTACCAGACCGACCTTTAATCGAATCTTCAACCTATTTCTACTATTTTTCCAAACCCGAATCCAAAAAAGTGAAGAACCTTGTAGAACAATGAAGAATTCATACCACATTTCATAAGAAGCTATTCTTCTGGAAAAAAGATTATCGGGCAAAAATTCCAATATGAAAAATATGACAATTTTTTTATGCCCATGAAAATTTACCTGCGGTTGTAGCTGACGTTGGTCGTTTTGCGATTCCATTAGTAAGAGGTTTTGATGTAGTCGTGGTTGTTTTAGATGCAACTGTCTTTTTGGGTGCAGCGTTTTCACTTGTTCCTGTTGAAGTTTTGCTTACAGTTGAAGCACCAGGAAGAGGTCTTCTAATTGGTGGTGGCTTTGGTGCTGTTGTAGTCGTACTTGGAGCTGCTGGTTTAGGAGGTGCTCTCGTTGTAGATGTTTTTGTTGGGAGAGATTTCGTTGCAGCAGCTGGTTTTGACGCCAAAGTTGATTTCGCTGTTGATGTAGTAGTCTTTCGTAAAGGTGCCGTTGTTGATGGTGGTTTAGTGGTTGTTGTAGATTTTGTTGAAGTTTTGGCCGTCGCTGATGTTCTAGAAACTGTTGGTTTAGTATCAGTTGTTTTTTTGGTTCCAATAGTAGTTGTTGATTTTTTAGTAGGTGTTGCCGCTTTTTTAACACCAGCAGCAGCTACTGCTCCAATAGCTGCTGCACCAATCACAGCACTTGCAGCTTTGACAGCAGTAGATGTTGTATCACACTTTTCTTCTGAAACATCTTTAATTTCTTTTGGAACGTCAATCTTTGTTAGATCAACATCCGATGCTGCAGTGCTAGAACTTTCAGCAAAGTCATTCATTGGAATGACATCAGGAACATTTTCTGAAGCTGCTACAATATTCAGCTCTTTAGATTCAGTTTGGTTAGTAATGAGTTCACTTGTTTTGGGAATAAAATCATTATCTATTTTAGAAAATGTAGAATCATCTAAATTAGTTTCCAACGTTGTAATAGTTGTTTTTTCTTCTATTTGTTCTTTAATCTCTTGTTGAGAAAATGAATTTTCATTAAAAGAATCATCGACCTTTGTTCCAAATGTAATATCATCATATTTTTGACTTTCAAATGTATCCTCTGTCACATTTTCTTGTACATCCGAAAAGCTTGGTTCAAACAGATTCGGTTGTTCGACTATCGCAGATAATTCTGATGTAACACTATCATTCAAAACCAATTCATCTTCAATTTGATCTTCTTCTTCCTCTGCAATTTTAGCTTCAATTGTATTAGATTCTAAATTAGTATGTAAATCATTTGCAGTGTCAATTGAATAATTTTCTTGGTCATTTTTCGGTTCAGATTTTTGGTCCAAAATATTATGTTCATGAATGATTTGTTCAGAAGGCACATTCAACTTTTCATTAATTTTATTTTGTTGCTTTTCAAAATGATCAATCATTTCTTCTGGAGAAATAGATCTTTGTTCGTCGGTTTCAACAGTTTCATAATCGCCATAGAATGATCTGTTCATAATATTATCTTCATTCAAATGACTAACAGCTTTACCAACTTTATGTTCAAAATCATTAGGAATTTCTTCTCTCAATTCGTTTGCCACATGCTTAACAACAAGTTCATCTTCAATTGTCTCATTTAGAATATCATTTGTTGTATTTGTAATGTTTATACTTTCCTCTTCTACATCATTGGCATTACCAAACACATCTTTCTTTAATTGTTCTCCAAATTGTGATGTTCCCTCAGGGAAATCATTCTGCAATTCAACAGGTTTCACATCATTTTCAATTTTCAAATCAATAGTTTCATATTTGTTTACATTAGAATCAAATGGGTTAGAATTTTCACGATGAAATTCAAACTCAGATGTTTCTGTTAAATGTTCGGACTTTAAATTATCTGCAAATGGATTTAGTTCAACATTGTCTTCCTTAATATTTCCTAAGACTTCCTTCTTTACTTCTTCGACATTTTCTTCAAATTTATTTTGATCAAATTCATTTTTTTCTTGGAGAGTTTTAATTGCGCTTTCGTCTAATTCTGAAAAAGAAACAGAGGTAAATAGTATAAAATGTACAGGTTTAAAACAAAGCGGATGAAATTTTAAAGGGCAGTCTCACAATGGCCTGCTCTACGCACCAGGACGATCTGGAACGCATAACATCACTGTTCCAGAGGAGGGTCCCATTAAAAACTTTTCGGTAATCGCATATCAACCTAGTTCTAACATTTTCGGTAACCTCATATGAACCTATTTTTACAACTTTTCCAAAGCTGACGATAAGCCAATAAACCTAGACATAGATGCCATTTATAATTATAAAATGTGTTCATCCACAATTTATCACTTTGGATACACCAGTTCCCGTCAGATCACTGAAGTTAAGCAACGTTGGGAACCAAGCGTACGTTACGTTAGCTTTATGTGCGTGCACTTAGTCTCGTGAGAACAACTGAGTAGCTGCTGTTAATTGCAGCGAAACGGCAGGGGAGGCTTTAGTTAACCGAATTGAATAGGGGTGTGCTTCCCGACAAAAATGAATCACTCCAAATTTTCCAACACTTCTTCATAAGTTGGTGAATTGGTCTTGCTCATACATTTTGACTTATAATTTCTATAACCAAATTTGAGACAAAACAATACATAATTTTACATAAATAAAATCAAAACGTTACACTACAAAAAATCAACAATATTTAAAAAGAAAACTATTAACTGACTGCCACCTGAATGCCTCGATTTGGCCGATTTTTATACAGCCTACAAACATAACATTGAGGAAGTATACTGATGAGTTGATCGGTAAACTTCCCAGTTTACTGTTCAATTTTTCAGTTACTGCTTATTAAAGAGGGGATTTTTATATTTTGAAAACTTCATGTACTGTGTCATTCACTGTAATAGTTTGTATATTTATAAACGTTAGGAATGTGTTAATGCTTACCAGGATGAAGTGTAGTCTCGTCTCCAATTGCAGTATGAAATTCATTAAATGTATTCGAATCAAATGGAGAAGTAAAATCAATCGAAGAATTCTTATCACTCGCATAGGAATTCTCGTATAAAATAGTTTGCTCAAGGTAAAGCTTGTCGGGGCTCACTACAGTGTCTTCACCAATGATTTCACTGTCTGAATCATCTTGAATGTTGTTCGACGTAGGAGCAACAACAGGAGAGATAGGTTCAATTGAAGAATCATTGACAGACCCATCCAGGTGTTCTTTGAAATTAATATCATGAGACACATTTTCAGATTCCCGTTCATTTTCAAAAGGTTCATTCTTTCCAATGGGTGTATTTTTTGTTTCAAAATCAATTTCAATTGGTGATTCAATTTCATTATTTTCAACCGCATTTTTCATTTCGAATTCAATTCCAAACGATGATTCATTGTCAACATTTATTTTTTCATTATTTTCAGCCGTATTTTTGGTTTCTAATTCACTTCCAAACGATGATTCATACTCAACGTTTGTATTAACAAATTCATTATTATCAACAGTATTTTTGGTTTCGAATTCAATTCCAAAAGTTGATTCATTTTTATTATTATTTTCAGCCGTATTTTTCGTTACGAATTCAGTTCCATAAAATAATTCATTTTCAACGTTTGTTTTAACAAATTCGTTATTTTCAACCTTATTTTTCGTTTCGAATTCATTTTCAACGTTTGCATTAACAAATTCATTATTTTCAGTCGTATTTTTCGTTTCAAATTCAATTCCACAAGTTGATTCATTTTTATTAATAGTTTCAACCGTATTTTTCGTTTCAAATTCAGTTTCAAAAGGTGACTCATTATTTTCGAATTTGTTTATTCCATTTTCAATTTGATTGAATCCAGTCTCAATATTTTCATGGTTGGTTTTACTCTCATTAGGATGACTGTTAAATGTTTCATTTTCGAAATGAGTTTCATTATTTTCCAAGCGATCGGTATATCCTGTTCCATTGGTGTGACTATTAAATGATGCATTGAATTCATTATGTTTACCATTTCCAATAATGGAAGACATATCTGAAATATAATTCATTTGAGAGTCTCCCAATGTTGCTGATGTAGAATTATTGTGAGAGTCATAAGTGTTACTGAAGTCGTCGTAACCTGAAATGAAAACAAGTTTTAATAAGTCAGTAGTAGCACTGTTGATCTCATAACCAAATATTTTGACGAAAAGAGTAAAAAAAAAACTCTTTCTGTTAATCTAAACTAAAACAAACCCAAGCCCCAAATTGACCCCAAATGGGATCAACCCGCAAACTTTAATTTAAATATAATATAATAATAATAAATTTATTTATTTATAATATAATAATAATAAATTTATTTATTTATAATATAATAATAATACATTTATTAAATGGGTCAACATTAAGAGGCAAAAGTGTGGCTCATGGGATAAGTGTGACACTTGTTACGTCATAAGGATGACACAAAAATCGAATACAAACATTCAATTTTTGAATTCCATGAAAGCTCTAGATAGGTTGTAGATAATGGTATGATCGTGTCCGATCGTAGCCAGATGTATGAGACAGCAGCTCTAGATAGGTTGTAGATAATGGTATGATCGTGCCCGATGGTAGCCAGATGTATGAGACAGTAGGTCTAGATTGGTTGTAGATAATAGTATGATCGTGTCCGATGCTAGCCTGATATATGACACAGTAGCTCTAGATAGGTTGTATATAATGGTATGATCGTGTCCGATGCTAGCCAGATGTATGAGACAGCAGCCCTAGATAGGTTGTAGATAATGGTATGATCATATCCGATGGTAGCCAGATGTATGAGACAGCAGCTCTAGATAGGTTGTAGTCTACTGCTAAAGTTTTTAATTGTCATCATACATCTAATCTTAGACGCTGATAATTGACATGGGTCCCCAGAACCATGACAAACAATGTAATATAATTACATCAGCAACACAAGGAAATTAGTTACATACATAATGATATTACAGAGTTCATTTCTGTGTTATTTTACATCATCAGTTCAGGTGGACTCGGGCCGTGAGGATGTCACCCTCAAGTAACTTCTTACAATCTCCATTTTCACTATGGAAGTTGCTTACTCAGATTGGAAATAATTACGTCTTATATTTTTAAATTCGCGGTCGATTCTAAATCAAAATTGGAAAGAGTCGATCACTGCTACAGCGAACCTTTGTTTTTGAATTCTTCGTAACTTGCTTGAATGGACGGGGAGATTTTTTCCTGGTTCATTCCAAAAATAATAAACCAAAATTTAATGGGTACAAATAATTGGTTCACTTACTCTCATTGGCTCCATTTTCTTCTGAGAACAGTTCACTCGGACGTTGCTTGATATCGTTAAGGAAATCATTTTCGTTCACAAGTTTTTCAATTTTGTTTGGCTTCTTTGGTGATTCTGCGAGAACAGGAGAAGGCAGTCGATCAGGAGATGAAATGGGAACAAATTCTGCCGCGTTAGGATTCAATGGATGGTTCATGTCGTCGTCGGAGTCGAAATTCTGAAAAAAAAAGTTTGTATGATTTTGTTACATTGGGAACCTATAGTAGGACTTATGAGTTGTAGTCCTTTGAGTCAAATACAGCCTGTTTAGAAGATGATGGAACGAGGAACGCTTGTCGATGATTGAAATAAAGCTACCGGAATCCAGAATTGCGGTCTGTTTCCGTCCTCTCATCAAACAATTTATAGTCGTTACCCTCGTTGGCTTTTCTGCTCTCACGGTAAACATTAATTTAATCTTTCACCATTCATACGAAGTCTCCTTGAACCTCTTTGTTGGTTCTTGTGATGAGTGTTGAAAGATGTCGAGATCTTTATTCACGATCTCTCCGATAATACTGTATGAAGTAAAACCTTAATAAGGCGAATAAAATACTATATCTATCTTCACTTGACTATACAAAAATTATAGAAAACTTCTAAATACGTATTGTTCAGTCTTCGATCTCATCAGCTCGGATGATGTACTTAGGAGAGTAGGCATAAAAATTAGTCATCTCTAACTAATATCTTTATTATTTTTCTCAAGTGAAGATATAGTATTTTTATCTAACTTATTAAAATTTTGGATTTTAATGAGAATCGTCACATAATTGGTACACCATTTATTAAATTTCTTTTTGCTTTCGAACGGACGAATTATCTTTTTCACTTTTTAGGTTTTCCCCCTTTTGTGTGCGGCAGGACCGACTGATGTTGTTCGAGCAGCCAGTGTAAGAGAACTGAGAAATGTAGAGAGGTAGGGGAGGTGTCATACGATTAACCCATGTTATGTATGTATTTTGTCTTCGCTTGGATTCGATCCAACAGCCTCCTGATTACGAATCGTCACTTTTACCAACTAAGCTACTGAGGCTGTTATACGATGCGGCTGATATTGTTTGAAAAGCCAGTGTAAGAGAACTAGGAAATGTAGAGAGGTAGGGGAGGTGTCATACGATTAACCCATGTTATGTATGTATTTTGTCTTCGCTTGAATTCGATCCAACAGCCTCCTGGTTACGAATCGTCACTTTTACCATCTAAGCTACTAAGGCTGCTATACGATGCGGCTGATGTTGTTCGAGCAGCCAGTGTAAGAGAACTGAGAAATGTAGAAAGGTAGGGGAGGTGTCATACGATTAACCCATGTTATGTATGTATTTTGTCTTCGCTTGGATTCGATCCAACAGCCTCCTGATTACAAATCGTCACTTTTACCAACTAAGCTACTGAGGCTGTTATACGATGCGGCTGATGTTGTTTGAAAAGCCAGTGTAAGAGAACTAGGAAATGTAGAGAGGTAGGGGAGGTGTCATACGATTAACCCATGTTATGTATGTATTTTGTCTTCGCTTGGATTCGATCCAACAGCCTCCTGGTTACGAATCGTCACTTTTACCAACTATGCTACTGAGGCTGATATACGATGAATAAAAAGGGTCAAAATTTTCTTCACGAATGCAATACTTTATCTTCTATATGCTATAGCATGGAAGAGAAGGAAGAAAATGTAAAAACCCAGAAAATTAAGGACTTACGTTACAAATAAGTTTCGGTTTTTCGACAATATTATCGAATTGTTTGACGTGTTGATTGGAGTTGTCTTTATTGACCTGAACAAAGTCCCAACCTTCTCCTTCGCCGTCCTCGGAATCCGACGAGCTTGAATTTAATTCATGAACTGAAAACAGAATAAATTCGAAATTAGTTTACTGCGTGATGCTTCCTTTTTTTTACGTTTCAAAGGTGTGTAAAGTCAGCGTCTATAGCACGTTGAATGCACCAGTTCCTGTTAGATCACTGAAGTGAAGAAACGTCCAGCGAGCTCTTACTAATGGATGACCACGTAGGTCCAAGATAGGAGAACCTACGTGGACGGCCACGTCGTTTCGCGACCTCGTGATGCTAGCAAACCGGCTGGGTGAGGTTTACTGTGGGTAGCTGGTTTGTCAGTTTCCAGCGAATGGAGGGTAAAATCCCTATCTCGAATGACCAATAGATGTTAAAGAGACTTGAAGCAAAAAATAAAATAAAAAAATAGCCTTTTATCTTTACTCGTTCAATTCGAGAATTAACCCTGAAAAGGTCAGAATTATTTTAAAATTTAACCCTCTATCTTTGGCCCGGACACACTGTACGCGACTCATCTGTCCAGCTGGTGAGAAACCCACCATTAAAATTTAAAATAGACAAATAAAACATCTGAAGGATTGTATATTGTGTAAAAAAGATTGGTTATATTATATTCCTTTCTTTTTTTTTTTTTTTAAAAAAAAAGGTGGGTAGAATCTAAAAATCGCTGTTGGAAAACCCACCATTAAAATTTAAAATAGACAAATAAAACGTTTGAAGTATTGTATATCGTGTAAAAAAGATTGGTTATTATATTGCTTTTTTTAAAAAAAAAAAAGGTAGGTAGAATCCAAAAATCGAATAAAAAAATCCCTTACAACGTGAGAGGCACGTAGGGAAGCGCGGGTATTGTATAATTATATTTGATGCGTTCTTATGAGCAATAGAATAAATCTTGTGCTACATAACATAAACTCAGTGTTTGGATTGTCTCCAGGAAAACAAATTCTTCTCTGTTGATTGTCCTATTGCATCTAAACTTGAAATAGTTTTTTTGTTTTAGAGATGTTAGTCTTAACAGTTGCACTGTTCTTCCCAATTCTAGTTTCATATTTTTATTTTAAAAATGGTACAGATAAGTTGATATGATGAGGTTAGTGAAAAGGTTTGATGGTCTTTGACTGTGAATGTGATGATATGCATTCCAGGTTGATCCGAAGCGTAGAACCAGTCATTGCAGAACTGGTGCGTAGAACCGGTCATTGTAGTCCTGGTGCGTAGAACCGGTCATTGTAGTCCTGGTGCGTAGAACCGGTTAATGTAGTCCTGGTTCGTAGAACCGGTTATTGTAGTCCTGGTGCGTGGAACCATTCATTGTAGTCCTGGTGCGTAGAACCGGACATTATAATCCTGGTGCGTAGAACCGGACATTGTAGTCCTGGTGCGTAGAACCGGACATTGTAGTCCTGGTGCGTAGAACCAGTCATTGTAGTCCTGGTGCGTAGAACCGGTTATTGTAGTCCTGGTGCGTAGAACTGGTCATTGTAGTCCTAGAGCGTAGAACCGGTCATTGTGGGGACGCTAATCGAAAAAGTTCTTGTCAACGTATGATTTTTGTTTCCTCAAAACTCAAATTATGGTTTCTTTTTTTCAAGGGCATCGTTAGTTAAATGATAATATTCACATGGATGATGACCACCTGAGTATTGTTGAATGCTCACCGCCAGCATCTATGACACGTTGAAAACACCAGTTCCCGTAAGATCACTAAAGTTAAACAACGTCCAGCGGATTTTAACTGATGGATGACCACGTAGGTTCGAGCACTCGTAATGTTGAGTCCAACCCAGGCTAGGTGCGTGGATAGCTGGTTTTGTAAGTTTCCAACGAATGGAGGGTAAAACCGGGTCTTGAATGACCAATAGATGTTAAAGAGAAGTTAAGCCAAAAAATAAAACTCTGTAGAAGTGTGCACCCATTACCTATTAAATATATTATAAAATATTTTTTTATTTAAAAAAAAAAAAAAAAAAAAAAAAAAAGATTGGAAACTACCTTTAACTATTAATTTTAACCAGATAAACTCTGAATTGCCATTTTATTTTTTTTAAATATCTTATGATTCAACTAATTTTTTAATCGATCGCAGTTAACTTTTAAGACTTGACTTGATCTAGAGACTGTCCTCAGTTGGTGTTGACCAAGTTACGCCAGTCCTACACCTTCCTTTACCTACGAAGCGACGTCCTACGAATAACTCTTGGTTTTTGATTTATACAGGGTCAGCCATTTTAATTAGAACAGTCAAATATTTTGGATATGGTTGGAGATGCAGAAAAAATATTCTCACCAAAGTTTCATGACATCGATGAGGGCTCATGTTATGATGACCTTGGTCAATATTTTAGGGTTGACTTTCAGGGTCATTTCAAGGTGAACTTCTTTTTAAATAGAACTATGTGGCCGCCGTCAATGGCACTTTGAATACACCAGGTCCCGTAAGACCATTGGGCAGTTAGGTAACGTCCAACGAGTTTTTTAGTTGGTTGTACACGTAGACTCGAATCATCGTTTCGGCCCAACCCAGGTGTGGTCAATGTGGGTAGCTGGTCTGTAAGTTTTTACCGAATGGAGAGTAGAACCCCCATCACGATATCGACTGTTGGATCTTGGGTTTCGCCACTCGTCGCGGATTAGCAGTAACATGTAATATGAATTTATTTTTATGTAATTTTTCATGAAAAATCCTTATTTTTTATGTAATTGTCTTTCATCTTTATGTAAATTCTATTTTCAATGTGTATGCTGCTATAGATCTTCGCTGTATGGTGGATCTTGTTACTCGACGGTAAATGTTGAGTGGTCTCAACCTTGCCCAACATTGGTCGCTATCTCGACCTTGCCCAACATTAGTCGCTGGGTGTCTGGATACGTCGCTTGTCGCAGATTTGCTGTAGCGTATACAGGTATTGTATTTCTCTATGTACCTATTTGTACCTAATTTTCTTTTATTTTATTATAACTGATTGCAGAAAGGCAGAATGCTCACAAAATTGAACTATTGGAAAAGAAAGAAAAACCTTATAACTCAAAATGGAAAGATTGGGGAAAAATAAAGTTAAACTAAAAAAGGTACTTCTATATTTCCTAAAAACTATAAATCTTTAGAAGATAGTTATTTTATTATTTTATTTATACATAACAACAATAATGAGAGGTTCTCCCCCAAGATCTTAGGGGGAGAACCTCTCATTATTGTTATTATGTATAAATAAAATAAATATGGAGACTCAAAATTTTCATATTTACTGACAACATTGTACGTTTAAAGATGGATTTTCTTTAAAAAAAAAAAAGGCATTTCCAAAATTTATGGACATGACCCCTTTCTGAAATCAGAGATTCAACTATGTAACCTTTTTTTTTGTATGTAAAAATGTAATTTTTTTCCTTAAAATGTACTGTGTAGAGACTCAAATATTGATGTCTGAACATATTAAATATAATAATAATAATTTAATGTTCAAAAAACGTTAACCAAAAAATAAGTATTTTTCATTGCATATTTAAAATCTACATTATTAAATTAATATATTGAATATTTCTTTCTGTTTGTGAACGTTAGTGAACTCCACTTTTGACCCGGTATACATCCCGAAATGCACTTGTATTTATGTGTATATGTATGTTTGTTTGTTACGCGATCAAGCCACAATTTTCATCCGATTTTGACGAAATTTGGTATTCATGTTTAGGACATGAAGGAGACCCTGGGCACCCCGGGGGACCAGAAAGGTGGGGGGGGGNTTTGATTAAGATATTTTTTCTATAAATGACTACAACACTAACGTGAACACCTGATCATTTTCATCCACTAGTTATGTGGGCATTTAAAGGTATTTTTACCAATCACTCCAATTTTACTAAGCTATACTCAACAATTACCTCATAATGAATGTTAAAACTTCTTGCTTTTATCATAACTACCTACTCAATTGATGTCAAGAGGGTGAGTTACCCCCAAATACAACCAGACTTTTTTTTTATTCTTGACCTGACACACATTGGAACCGGGTACCTTCCTGGTGTAAGCCGTGTGTGATTCACACTCGGCCACGAGGTCGTCAGCGATAGATATTAATGAAATCAGATCATCCTGTATGCTTGAAGTGTCTTAGCCCACATTCAGCAAGTCACCTTACATGCTGCATAAATATCAAACGCCGCGCCACGACAGTATAGCCCAGAGGAACTTGGGACTGACTGTCCCAAGATCTATAAAAGGACTTCTTTAAGTTATTTCTATTTCACTGATAGGTACATACATTTTAATTGATTGATTGATGAATTTATCATGTCTGGTAACCCACATACAGGGTGATACCAACTTAACTACGGTGTTGTTTTTTTTGGGGGGGGGGGATTAAACTTTTCTAAAAACGCTTCCTCTAGTGGAAAAATTTTATACAATATTTTTACTGAAAATCTTATTATTTTGTTATATCCTGTATTTTGAGGAAAAAAACCTACGTGGTTGTACAGTGACTATTTTACTTGATTTCCGTGTGGACCCAGTGCGTTAATAAGAAAGCTACCGTGTGAAACAACTGAGTGGAACAAGCTGTGCAAAAAGTAAAATATCTCGGATCTTTTTGGGGATACAAAAACAAATGACTGACGTCCTAACTCAGGTCAAACCACGAGAAAAATAATGGCACGTTCAAACACCAGTTATCTTAAAATATTGAAGTTAAGCAACGACCAACGATGTTTTGTAACAAGACTCCTCAGTCCTCAGGTTCCATCTCAGTTAGTGATAGATCCCTGCAGAGGCAAATTTGAAATCCAGGAGCCTTACGATGGAGATCCTGGTCCTCAGTCGGAAAAATATAAGATTAGCCACAGGCCTGATCACTGGTCACTGTGGTCCAAGAAAACAACTGCACACTATGGACATCCACCAGAACCAGATCATATGTAGACTCTGTGGGGAAGATGAGGAAACCGCTTCTCACGTCATTTTTGACTGCAACTCCCCACTTACATGGAGACTGAGCATGGGACAGCTACAACCCAGGCTTGACATCCATGAAAAACACCTAGCCAAAAGGCTGATCAAGCTTACGCAGATCTTAGACCTTAGCTAGGAAAACAGGCTACTTTCCAAGCACAAAAAGCTCACCATAGGCTTAGGTGCAGGGGCTTAAATAGCCCCAAAGAGGAATTTAGCTCACGAATATACGAATAGTGATCGATTCCTGAAGAGGCAAATTTGAAATTTTCACATATTGTGTAATTTTTTTACTACTACACACACCCTGTATATGTAGATTACTTGTAATGCATAGGGCAATGTAATATACTTCTAACGGATGGGCCAAAAGTAATGATCCTATTTGTTTTCTCTTTCATTTTTTAAGGTGACAATTAATTTCATTCGACTTCTACCTATCACAGAAATCGGGACTAGTTATGACAATGATTTTTGATAGGAAATCATTCTCACTGCAGATGAGTTAAAAGACAACTGAACTTAAAAAGTCCGCCGTTAGAGCACATTTTGACGGAAGAAGATGTTTCCATACAAAATGCAAATATCACACCAGCTTATTGCCTACAGATTTTCAATTACTTGTAACCTATTTTAATAAATGCTCTTTTAAACTCGCCCTCGCAATGAGGATAATTCTTTCAAAAATCATAATGAAGGATTTTTGCCAAAAACATTGTCACAATTATTCCTCGTTCCTGAGGAGTGCAAGGTTCCATAATTTCTGTAGAGAACTCCTACAAGATCAGAAATTTTACACTAAAAATGAAATTAAGTGTCGCCTGAAAAAATGAAAGAGAAAACAAATAGGGTCATTACTTTTGGCGCACCCCGTATTAATTATATGAACAAGTATAAATCTAGAATGCCATTGTAGCGATACAATTGTCGAGTCACGTGACATTTTATCGCACTAGGTATGCGTTTCATTTCATGGCATTCAACAATGCATCAGAAGTCGACGCAGTTTCTTTTTTAACTTCTACTCTTAGGTATCTCATAAATTTATAGTTCCATAGAGAACACTGCAAGGTTAGGGAGGAAGGCGAGATCTGGAAGAATGCGAATCCATAGGGTCACCAGATGAAAAATTCAAAAAGGGGATCTTTCTTCATTTTAAAAAAATGCTGTTGCTTTGTGATCTTATGTCACAACTTTGGTGCTTACTGCAGCATGGCCAGGTTTTTCCAATATCTATCATTATCCAATTACATACTCAATATCAATCATTATCCAATTACATACTTTAACTTTGCATACAATCCTGGCATCAGGTCGCTATGTAGATTTATCTCCATAGCTTTAGCTACTCATTGTCCTCACGAGGCTGAGTGGGCCCCGAAAAATACAACACATCATCATCATCATCATAGGTTAACAGCCATGGGTTGTTTACAACAACTTGCCATGAGTTTTGATGTATGGGTAATGGAGAAAATATCGTTTCCGACCCTTGCTTTAGTCGCCTTTTATGACCAGCATGGACTTGGGTGGCTTGGAAGCATTCTTTTGAAGTGTCCCTATCTACAGGGGACTAAAACTATCCCAAACACAGTGACAAATTATTGGTCTCCCAAGTGCAAGACTAGTCTCAGAGTGACCACAGAGCCATGGGAGCTGGTACATTTCTTCATTTCGGATTAAAAAAGAATCTCGTGTGAACATCACAGGACTTTCCCTAACTAGAGAATAAATAGAGAATTGTAATTCAATGAAATTTTTTATTTTCTTTTTTATGCACGTCAGACCAGGATGAATGTATTTGAACGATTTATAAATTTCCCTATTTTATAAAAAGAAAGTACAATAATGAGCTGAAATTTTCGATTTCAATGTAAAAACATGTTTTAAAGTCCACAGAGCCCCATTTACGATTTTCAGTCATTAGTCTATGAGTGTGTGTTTGTGAACAATGCTTGACATATGATGTACATACCAAATTTCACGTCTCTTTCACATATCAAATATCAATTTCATGATTTGTGAACACCGCTCTAAAAAGCTGAAGAAAACCGACAAGAATAGGTTAGGTTTCAAACAAACGCATAAAATAAACAGGCACCAAATTCAAGCTCTAGTTCTTCCCTTTCTATTTTTGGGCAGATTCGTGAAAACCGCAAAAAGAGACAAAAATCGATTAAATGCGTCAAAAACCCTCCACCGGTGGATTCAATTTTGCGTGGTATCTACCTCAAGCCGGGCTTTGGCTTTTTAAGTGGGTCCCGAAATTCTTTTTTTTTTAAAAAAAAAAAAAAAAAAATGGCAGCGTCTCTNGAAGAAAAAAAAAAAAAAAAATTGGCAGCGTCTCTTCATCTATTGGTCATTCAAGACGGGAGTTCAACCCTTCAATCGCTGGAAACTTGCTAATCAGCTACCCACATTACCTCACCCAGCCTGGGTTGGGCCGGAAAAATAGCCAGCATCATGTAGGAGCGAATCCACGTAGACACCCACATGGTACCAGCTCGCTGGACGTTGCTTAACTTCAGTGATCGAAAGGAAACCGGTGTATTCAACGTGCAATAGACGCTGGCCGAAATTTAGTGCTACTTTAAATACTTACGGCAAAGCCAGAAAACAACATTAAAAACATTTATCAGAAAAGCACCACTCAATTTTTTGTTAAAAAATAATTCAATATGAAGATTGGTATACGAAAATTAGCGCTATTCTGATAACAAAAATAAAATAATAAAAATAGTTCACAGCACAATTGTAAAATATCTTAAATTAATTAAATAAAAAATATATCAATAAATATAATATCACTCTTACAATAAAACACTTTTATTTTCTTTAGGAATCTATCAATTTTTAGAGAACCGCACCCATAGTAGAAAAAATGGTTAAAAACACTCGAAAATCTCTTTTTAAGAGTTCCTCTAGTATCTCCAAACTGATCAACAGTCGAAATGAGAAGAGACGAAAGGCGAGAGCGAGAGCGAGAGGAAAAAATTATACGGCACCTAAAAATGTACATGTTGCTATGGTAACCAGACAGAACAAATTCACAGAGGCTTTTTCGTATATAGCTGAGACGAAAGTATTATTGGGCGAAAACACATTTTCGTTTTTCGACATCGACCCCGTTGAGGCGCGCCGGCTTCGTTTTTACTTTTTTCCCTTTCTTTTTTTATGATATTCGTTTTTCACTTTCTTTAGTCTTAGTCGGACACCTTGAAATATGTAGCAGCAAACAGCTGGACGGTTTGGACAACAAATGCTGAAAATCCTAGGCACTCACGGAATCTCTGGAATTGTGATTGACAATAGTGTCGAGATTTAGGACCGTCCTTAGTGGCAATATACAGCAACAAGTCCAGTAATTCGAACAAACGGTGTCTTGCGGTTTTTTGGTAGTACTGGTTGTACTCTAGTATTTCGAACAAACGGTGTCATAACGTTTTTTGGTAGTACTGGTTGTACTCCAGTATTTCGAACAAACGGTGTCTTAACGCTTTTTGGTAGTATCGGTTGTACTCCAGTATTTCGAACAAACGGTGTCTTCACGTTTTTGGTAGTACTGGTTGTACTCCAGTAATTCGAACAAACGGTGTCTTAAAGTTTTTTGGTAGTACTGGTTGTACTCCAGTATTTCGAACAAACGGTGTCTTAACATTTTTTGGTAGTACTGGTTGTTCTCCAGTAATTCGAACAAACCGTGTCTTAAAGTTTTTTGGTAGTACTGGTTGTACTCCAGTATTTCGAACAAACGGTGTCTTAACATTTTTTGGTACTACTGGTTGTTCTCCAGTAATTCGAACAAACTGTGTCTTAACGTTTTTTTGGTAATACTGGTTGTACTGATTGACAAAAAAGTCTACCCAAATGGGGCACTTGAAAGATACAAAAAATAGTCTAAACTCCAAGATGGCAGCCATTTTTTATGGTAATCTCGAACTTTACGCTGCGCTGGTATCTATCCTTATAAAATGCAAAGACTGACTGACACATAATCAACGAAGCTCTACGATGGCTAAACGTAGAGACTCGAAAGTGTTCCGCAGTACAAAAAGTAATATCCTAGAGTGAAATATTCCGAATAGGAGCCGTAGGGAAGCAAGGCAAACAGCTATAAATACGATTGAATGGAGAATCCATTTGATTCAGAATGTAAAGACCATTTTAAAACATGGAATTAAAGGCAATAAATCCGATTGAATGTGGAGAGTCCATTTGATTCAGAATGAAAAGACCATTTTAGAACATGGAATTTAAGTGGGAGAGAACAGTTGACTTGAAAGGAATACCGCTAAAACAATAACTACTGCAAATAAGGATGTCATATTCTGGAAGTTCTGTCAACTGCACAACTCAAAGAAATAATGGGCCGCCATTCGGTCCCCTTTGACCCAACAGAATAATATATTAAATGTCCATACCAAGTTTTCAAAATCAGACAAGGCGTTCGAAAGTTATACAAACAGAAAAACAAACGTTTAAATAAAAATCATGTTGTTAAAACTCGACTTCACTTCGTGCGGTAAAAGAAAGAAATTTTTGACAGAAAACCCTGTAGTCTAACGAGTGGAAAATTTTATCACTCCCTCCTCTTCGACTCCCTAAGAAGAGCTCTCCCATTCACATACACACTCACGCTCTCTCTCTCTTTCTGATAAAATTTTCCCTTTCTAATTTATTCTCGACGGACTAGACAGAGTTCAATGTATTTTTTCCGACCGACAAGAAGAAGAAAACTTCCCCGGGGTTTTTATTTTCTTTATTCTATAAAAAGGAATGTAATGCAATGGACTAAAACTAAAATTTTGAGTTTTCAATGGTATTGATGATAATAGAGGGCGATATCTTCATCATCATAAAAAAAAAAAAAAAAAAAAAAAAAAAAAAAAAAAATAGACTCTTGAGCGGACGACGTTAATGCTCGGGGCATTTTCAACTACCGGCTGGGTAGTTGAAAATGCCCCTAGACCTCTATTTTTTATTTTTATGTGGTCAAATACTCCTAGACGATCCACTATGCTACCGAGGCAGTGAAATCGCTTTATCAGTGCCGGTACTGGCGAGATATTTACTGCGGAGATATGTATTCCAGGCGGTTACCAAGCGTAGAATCGGTCATCGTGATAATATTCAAGTCACACCTGAGTCATTTGACCGATTACTTATTTACATTTCTTATCCTATAAAAAGGAAAGTATAATAGACTGAAATTTTCGATGCCGAAACATGTGTTGATGTCGTGAATGTCCATATGTCGAGTTTCAGTCATTTTTCCGTTTGTATCTGTGAATGGTAAGTGAAATTACGTGCGTATGTTTTGGTTTATTATTTTCAATAATGAACCTTTGGAATCGTCACGAAAAAAAAAAAAAAAAATACCCTCCTTTCAAAATTTGATATTATACGTTTCAAGGTACGTAGAATCCAAAAATCGAATAAAAAGATGTTGTTTTTGGTGATGATGTTGTTGTTGTTATTATTGTTATTGTTGACGATGTTGTTGTTGTTGATATTTTTACTGTTGATGATGTTGTTCTTTTTGTTGTTGGTGATGATGAGTTACATCTTACAAATAAGTCATGCATAAAAAAGTAAGGAAATTTCGGGGGGTCTGGATCCCATGGACCCCACCCCCTGGGTACGGCCTTTGCTTTTCAGGCGTACATGATTCAGTAGATCTGTAACCAATGCACTCTCTCCCCTGTCATTTCGTTGTAATCTACATCGCTTGTCCTCATGGGCTGCATTTTTCCTCAGAAAAATGATTCCTTCTGTCAGCTGTGTTACACCCTGTATAAATTTGTTTTCATTTGAAATTAAATTAAATCAAGATTGAATGAGTTATTTTTAGAACTGAATGAAAAATTAATTCTACATTCACTGGACAAGCGAACATTGGAATTTGTAACACAATTTGTAAATCTATATAACAGGTCCCCCAGAACTGTGTGTTTCACTGGACAAGCGAACGTTGGAATTTGTAACACAATTTGTAAATCTATACCAGGTCCCCCAGAACTGTGTGTTTCACTGGACAAGCGAACGTTGGAATTTGTAACACAATTTGTAAATCTATACCAGGTCCCCCAGAACTGTGTGTTTCACTGGACAAGCGAACGTTGGAATTTGTGACACAATTTGTAAATCTATACC
>CM022882.1:11789382-11802507 GCA_012654025.1 Pachypsylla venusta | reverse complement strand
ATAATGATAGAGAGAATTCATCATGAACTCGGAAGGAACATACTCATAATGATAGAGAGAATTCATCATGAGCTCGGAAGGAACATACTCATAATGATAGAGAGAATTCACCATGAGCTCGGAAGGAACATACGAATAATGATAGAGAGAATTCATCATGAACTCGGAAGGAACATACTCATAATGATAGAGAGAATTCATCATGTGCTCGGAAGGAACATACTCATAATGATAGAGAGAATTCCATCATGAGCTCGGAAGGAACATACTCATAATGATAGAGATAATTCATCATGAGCTCGGAAGGAACATATCCATAATGATAGAGAAAATTCCATCATGAGCTCGGACGGCCGTGCCGACCTCGGCACATAACTCCCATCCTTCACAACTAAACTCCTTGAGTCGATCAAATGGTGCACTTCCCAGGGCTACCGAGAGGGAGGCGGTGAAGTGGGTAATCCCCCGGGCTTTTGAATGGGCCCTTTGTAGTGCCCATCCAAATGCCCGTAGTGCCGGGCTCTCGGCGGCTCTGGCACTTTCTGTTGAGATCTCTATGTTCAGGCCTCTTTTGTTAGGGGCTTTGTCCATCTATTAATCAAATCGCGTTAGTAATTGCCTCAGTTGTTCAAGTCAAGTGGGAGACATACTCGCAGGTAAAAGGTTCCATATCGATGGCATTACATTTTTGACCGAACACAAAAATACATGTGCCACAATAGCTTTCGAATGTTCCGTCCGGTTCTGATGAAATTTGATAGGGACATTTCATTGGATTATAAGTTTGGGTTTTTTTTCTATAAGGCCAGACAAGGACTCATAAACCCCAAAACTCATCAGGCCAAAATATTAATTCTCATCTCGTCCCATTCGTTCATTTTCAGTGAGTGAGGTCTACAGTTCACAAGACTAGTAGTTAATTCTCATCTCGTCCCATTCAATCATTTTCAGTGAGTGAGGTCTACAGTTCACCAGACTACTAGTTAAATCTCATCTCGTCCCATTTATTCATTTTCAGTGAGTGAGGTCTGCAGTTCAACAGACTACTAGTTAATTCTCATCTCGTCCCATTCAATCATTTTCAGTGAGTGAGGTCTACAGTTGAACAGACTACTAGTTAATTCTCATCTTGTCCCATTCATTCATTTTACTGGGCACGGAACTTTCAGGAAATGTTTCTTAGAAGAAAGAACACACTTTAGCCACACAATTCGTCATTTTTAACATGTCTCGAGGGGAGGTGGGACGACTTTATCCGAACAAATATAAAATTCCGCCTCATTTAATATTCACGTCACAATATGTGTCGGGTAGGGGCGGGGAAATTTTCTTACTCTAAACCAACATTTCCCTCTTCTTCTCCCAAGAAATATTTCTACCTCGCTTTAGAACCCTAATCGTATTATCAGGATTTGAGTTTCATTCTGAAGACAAACTTTTCTGCTCGTCAGAATTTTGTGATCAAATTTGAACGATAAAATTAAGAGGTACGGGGTAACTATAGAATCGGACGTCTCCGTGGCAGGGTGTGTATCAAAACTCGGCTTTTACCAGGGAGGTTCTGGGAATTAAGAGGCACGGGGTAACTATAGATCGGACGTCTCCGTGGCAGGGTGTGTATCAAATTCGGGCTTGTACCAGGGAGGTTCTGGGAATTAAGAGGCACGGGGTAACTATAGATTGCAGTGATAAAGTCGGACGTCTCCGTGGCAGGGTGTGTATCAAACTCGGATTGCACCAGGGAGGTTCTGGGAATTAAGAGGCACGGGGTAACTATAGATTTCAGTCATAATAAAGTCGGACGTCTCCGAGGCAGGGTGTGTATCAAACTCGGCTTGCACCAGGGAGGTTCTGGGTTCCTCAACAGGTTGAAAATGTAGGAAATACCGTTTTTTTTAAAAAAAATCTGCCTGGTCTGGTTATGTTTAGGGGTAACTCAGCATTATAAAGTAAAAATTATTGTAGTTTAGGCTTAGTTATATTGGAGTGAATGTTGAAAATAACTTGTAATGCTATGATGCCCACAAACTTGTATAATAACACAAAGTAATATACATTTACATTTCTTAGCCATAGTCTATTGATAATGTAGCCAACGAGGGGAACAAAATCAGCTTCGTTAGGTGGCGGTCCTAAGACCGCGTACGCGTAAATAGAACAGGTTTGGTGTTAGAAAGGGCATCCAGCCTTTAAAAACTCTGCTTCAAACCATTGATGAGAAGTCATCAGCAAGAAGCTAGGTACTACGCAGTTTTTGAGAAGCTAGCTAGGGTTACCGTTCCAGGAAGAAATTACAGCTAAAGAATGTAGGCACTGAACAAAAGGTTGTGGCATGGTAGAATTAATGAAAACAACGTCAAACCTAAAATGAATTGGGAAAAGGTGGGGTTAAAGAAGAAGAAAATGATGAAATCTACTGATGTTCTAACCTCAAATAACACGATACTACACCAAAGTAAATGAAAAATGAAGATTTTAAGACTTCAGGTATAACAATGTTACTGAATTATACGAGAAAGCCAAGTGGGTTCTGGCCTTTTATTCATCATGGCAGTGGACTGACATTACTATACTGCTTTGTTTTTCAAATTTCAAGCGAAACATTAGGTCAAATCCCACTGTTCCATTGCAATCAATATTCAGGCAACGCATCCTGAATAAATACCAAACTGCAGATTCCAATAAGGATATACCTCTCTAACCTCTCTGTCTTATGACTTCCTGTCTTAGAAACACGAATCGGATGCCACCAGCTAATGATTTCTTAAAAAGAAAATAATAATTCAATACCAATTTACAGTCCAGTCAACGAATGATTTGGATTGCTTTGGCTGGAAAAATACTAGGAATGACTAGGAATTTGTTTACCAGCAATGCTGTTTGGAGGTCAACAAGTCCCTGGGGGGGGGGTAAATATCTTGTTCACAGACAGACAGACAGACACACACACACACACGGACCAATGGCTGGAACTCGAGATTTGGGTTCTAGGGACCCCNGGGGGGGGGGGGGGGGGGGTAAACGGAGTGCAGAGGGCAGAGAAGATCAACTTTTTTACGTTTCTCGAGAACGGAGATCTGAAGTGTTAAAGACAAAAAATAGACGAAGAATGTGGGTCTTTTATTTTTTCAAACATTTGCCATGTGGGGTGTGACCGAATTTCTCAAAAACCATTGGGGTTAGAAATTTTCGATGTCGAGTTTTCAATGACAAAACACGTTTTGGGGTCCCCTGAGCCAAATCTCGAGTTCCAGCCATTGGTCCGTGTGTGTCTGTCTGTCTGTGAACAAGATATCTCAAGAACGGCAAGTGCTAAGTTATGTATGTCAATTTTATGCCACATGAACGGCAAAATAAGCTTTTGGTGGAAATCGAAAATACTGTTAGCGGTTTTATGCCGCTTTTTAGCGGTTTTCACATATGCCGCTTTTTAGCGGTTTTCACTTAAAACGAGAATAATAGCTAAAACTTTAAACTTGATGCCTATTAATATCCATTTCATACAAGAAATGGAAAAATACAACTTAGGTTGAAGTGTAATATATAATTGTATTTCCGCTCTGGGGACTTCAAAACGTGTTTTGGCATTGAAAACTCGACATCAAAAATTTCAGCCCATTACAATACTTTTTTCTGTTTTTATATATAGTTAAGGAAAGTCCTGTGATGTTCACACCAGATTTTTTTATTTTCAACCTTTGGAATTGTCACGAAAAAAAATACCCCCTCTCAAAATTTAATATTTTACGTTTCAAGGTAGGTAGAATCCAAAAATCGAATAAAAAAAAACTGCTTGTTCGGCGTCCGCCGTAATGGGCACTTTTGCTACTTAGCGTACACCGATTTGGATGAACTCTGGTATATAGGGTCTAATTGTGCTCCGACACTTTTGGGTGCAATCGAATGTTCCGTTGGGGGGATTTTCGGCATGTATGTCAAAATTAGGGTATAATAATGTCTCATAACTTTGAGAGGGAGGTGTTTTTTAGCCAATAAAATAATAAACCCATGTGTCACATTTTACAGATATTTGCGAAAACCTAAAAAAGGTGACCTTCTCCGCGCCCAACCCATCACCCCCCAGGTCCGGGAGCTTTTAGGTTTTTAATCTTCTATCCATGCACTCCTCAAGTCATTCCTTTCCATCCACTCTATTTTGAGCATTCTTTGACAGTTTTGACTAAACTATATATTCAGATACATCGACGTGAGTTTAGTGTGAGTTAGTCCTACGATACTTACTATTACTAATACCATTGATTTATAATAGGAACGATCTAACAAAAGTGACATCAGAAGATTACCATCTATTTATTTACCTGCAACAAAGAGAGATCAATGGAACCATTAGAATCAAGAGATGAGACACTCCTCATGCTAGGGAGATTATTATTAAGATTATGTCATCTTAAACAAATCTAGGAATCACCCCTCTACGGTGCCCAAAGTAAAGTAGACATAGATGCACCACACACGGAGCAGCCAGACTTGTCAATACCTACTCCAAAGTGTCCAGACTATAACATCATCAATGCCACCGATGGAGTAGCAAGTTTTCAAAAGCGGGGGATTGGGGGATATAAAGAGGCCAACCTTAAAGGTGCCAAAGTAAAGCAGACAACAATATATCACACATGGAGCTGACAGTCGTCTAAAGCGCTAACAGTAATGCAGACTTAAATGCGGCACACATCGAGTAGCAAATAGCGAAGAATCTAAAGCGCCCACAGTAAATCAGACATTAATATACAACACTTAGTGTATCGTCATACAGAGAGCGTAAAGCGTAGGGCACTAAGCGTCAACATTCTTTTTTTTTTTTTTTTTTTTCATTTATGTTATTTTTCAGAGTGTTGTCCATATGCAAAATGAGTGTTTGAGCGTCAACACTGAGTGATGTATTTTGGACTCTTGAAAGCATGCTGTGTTTGAAATTTTTGTCAGAACTGAGCGTAAGCGTCAAACAGTGGAAATGATAGGAAAGATCGAAGGAATTATTTCTGGTATTTAATCACTACACCTTAGCCACCATCTATGGCACGTTGAAAACACCAGTTCCAGTTCGAACACTGAAGTTAAGCAAGGTCCAGCGAGGTTGTTCCATGTGGGTGTCCACGTGGGCTCCCGCTCTCGTGATGCTGGCTATTTTTCCGTCCCAACCCAGGCTGGGTGAGGTCGATGTGGGTCGCCGGTTTGCAAGTTTCCAGTGAATGGAGGGTAAAACCTCCGTCTCGAATGACCAATAGATGTTAAAGAGACGTTAAGTCCAAAAAAAAAAGAAAATAATAATAATAATCATGACGCCGCGTATCAGTTTGGCTTACTTCGACGCTTTACAAAAATCTGTTTGACGCTTTCCGCTCTCTATGTGTTAGAAACTTGAGAGAGAAGCCAAACACAAAAGCACCTATAATGAACAAAAAATACCAAATCTGGTAGTTTTAAATAAATTTGAATTACATAACTCTTTAATTTTACGTCTAATCATATCTCAAGTTCATTGAACGACGACACAACGTAACCTAATCACATCATAAGATTATGAAAGCAAATCTAAAACGCAATAGAAAATTACAATACAATAATTACATTCCACAGCACATCAGGAGAAGAGATAATAATGTCCAAGGAGCAGGAGAAGAAAGAATAGAAGTACTAGACAAAAGTGATATCATGATCAAGTGTGAAATTGCTAGTAACATTGAACGAACGAATCTAAGAACAAAACAGACAAGACCTGGAATATGAAGCTCACGAACAGGGAGCCAAACTTAAAAAGATAGACTGCTTCTTTAGAAATTCAGACAATCACAAAAATTTCGAAATTTGGATTTCTAATAACATTGCTCGAACGAATCTAAGATACAAAAAACAGACAAGACCTGGAATATGAAGCTCATGAACAGGGAGCCAAACATAAAACTATAGAGTGCTTCTTTAGAAATTCAGACAATCACAAAAATTTCGAATTCTTAACGAAGTTTGGATTTCTAATAACATTGCTCGAACGAATCTAAGATACAAAAAACAGACAAGACCTGGAATATGAAGCTCATGAACAGGGAGCCAAACATAAAACTATAGAGTGCTTCTTTAGAAATTCAGACAATTACAAAAATTTCGAATTCTGAACGAAGTTTGGATTTCTAATAACATTGCTCGAACAAATCTAAGATACAAAAAACAGACAAGACCTGGAATATGAAGCTCATGAACAGGGAGCCAAACATAAAACTATAGAGTGCTTCTTTAGAAATTCAGACATTCACAAAAATTTCGAATTCTTAACGAAGGACCAAGTTTAGATTTTTAATAACATTGCTCGAACGAATCTAAGATATAACAAAACAGACGAGACTGCAAGAAGCTCATGAATAGAGATCTAGACATAAGAAAAGGGACTGGACTGATCATTTATTTAAGCAGAAGTTGAATATTATACTCAGTAATATTAATACATAATTATACTCGAAAAATAAGGAACAATTTGGTTCCGTGCCTGTGTGTACTCAATTTCTTGTGTTCGACATAACTCTTGTACCGTTCATCTGATTTTGATGACAATTTCAGGGATCGTCAGGGTCGACTACAGATCTATACCTTGACAATGGCTGGTCCGATTAAAATCAAAATTGGGAGGGACACATTAAAACATTAGATATACTAATTGACTTATTAAAAGATAAGTTAGAACTCCCACTCTCTAAATTTACTAGTACTAAGATATAGGTGTATCATGCAACAAAAACATACGCAGGCAAAACTCTGAGACACCTACCATTACAATTCAAAAACAGACATCAGATTTGTATAATGAGGTTATATCCATCTAGATGGTGAGGAATATATACTGACTTCCCAGCATCAGATGTTTTATTAGAAAGCTTGTTATAGAAACATTTAGAATTTTTCACTACTAAGTTTTCCTTTGAAACTCAAATTTTGCAAGTTCACAAAAATAAAAATACCATAGACATATAGACAAAATAATTATTCAGAAAGAAAAAACAATGCTAATCGATATATCACAGTTGGACAATTGAATCTTCGTCCTTCTTGTTTCTGGTACACTTGGTTATTTTTTAGAGGAGGGAGAATCTTCATAAAGACGTTCACTAAAGGGAGCCTTAGTGAGGATTGCGGGGATAGTGCTGTATAAGATTTTACGATGTAAATGATCTATTACATTTCGCGGAACCACTAAAAACCCATCCTCCGCGGTACTACATCTTGCCGACCGGAACCGATTAAACATTAGTTCAGGGGGCACAACACAACTTGTTTCATTTGCATCTAATTTTCGGTTTAATTCCTTAACATATATATTAACTTCATGCATGACAGTTTGATGTTAAACTTCATCACATTCGCTGATATGATGTTCATTACACATTGCGAGCGAGTAGTAACAAAGGACTTTTGATTGATAGGAAAATTAAGATACATGATGTTGTTGATGATCAGATAGCTACAAGGTGACTGTTGTAAGACTGACACATCTTATTTAATGAAATACAGGGTGAACACGAAAATCTTACCAAGTCTACAGGGTGTAACAGGACTTATGAACACTATTATATTAGAAATATAATATTTCTAACTTAATAGTAATTTTTTTCACTTATTCATACAAAATGTGAATGTATTAATTGAACCACATGTAAGAGTTACTTGTGTTTCGAGTACCTACTCACAACTATAGTTTAGAATATTTTAAAATATTTAGTCATTTCCCTAAATATTATAGCATATTTTGGCCCTTCTCCTAACATATTCTTTACTACATTTGGGCGATTTTGGACGGAATATAGTCCCAGATTCTAAAGATAAATAACAAAAAATAAAAAGAGGAAATGAAAAAGAAAGAAAGATTTTTTTTAGTAAAATCATAGGATCAAAGAAACAGGGAGAAATATACAAAAACAGAAGCAATAAGGAATTATAGACAAAAACTGAATAATTGTCAGACTCATTTAAAAAAAAAAGATTTCCAAAAAGAATGTTTAATGGTCACCTGCTAAGAATGAATGATGGAAGACTGAGCAAAAGAATATTTTCAACATTTTAATAAGAACCAAAGCACAAACTCAAAATGGTTATAAGAAATAAGAACAAATTTGTTGGAAATGAAACTGGAAGAGAGATATGTAATGAACAAAATAAATTCAAATTAAGAATAAAGGACTGGAGAAAGAGAAGGAAAAAGGGGTTATAAATGGACAGAGGAAAGAAAGAGAGAGCATAGTGAACGAATGAAAGAGTTATGAAAAAGAAAAAAGGAACTTGAATGAAGAGTTGTTTTACGTGGTCCAAAGTTGGGCGTATAGCTTTTTTAACCAAACAGAGAAAGTAAAAACAATATCAAAGATAGAAGGAAAAATGATTGTAAAGTATCTAGGCTTAGCAGCATAGGAAGATACAAGTACAATCCGAAATAATATCTGACCTGAATACCATTGACTGGAACAAATTAAACCAAATCTAAATAGGAACTCAACAACTATACACATCACTATACAGTATACAGGCCGTAACAGGAAAACGAGAGTTCCTCTTGAAACCACATGCTCTAAGGGCTAAATATGAGGGGTATTTATCTAAATAAATGTGCACCAGTACAGTGGAACGCCGATTATCTTAAAGCCAGGCATCCGAAACGTCGCGTCGGTTAACTGGAAACCAAAAAAAGAGTCTCAAAACTGAAACAAACAAAAAGGTTGGACCATTTCTATTAAAATAAGACATATTATTGAGGTTTGTAGTCATTTTGAAATATAAGAATTTCTAATTAATCGACTACAAGTAAATAGATGAGTCACGAGCGTTTTCGTCTGTTACGACATCTTCTGTTGAACTGATGTCCTAACAGACGAAAGCGCTCGTGACTCATCAATTTACTTGTAGTCGATACAAAATTAATCAGAAATTCTTATATTTCTATAAAAATTAGTTTTGTACTGTTTTTTTCTTCTTCTGGAGAATCGAAATGTAAACCCCACTCACTCAAAATAGTAATTTTGTTTTTATTTTCCATGTCCTATCAACACAATGGCTGAAACTCGAGAATTGAGCCCTGCTGGGGACCCCAATTGAACCTGGGTGCCCTATTGACCTTTTGGCATTGAAAATTCGACATTGAAAATATCAACCCATTACAATACTTTCATTTCCACTTATGGATGATGGAAGTCGTGTGATGTTTACAGAAATATTTTCCCAGTTACATCCTGTACATGAGACATTCCACGGCTTGAAATATTTGATTCTCAGAAAGTACATTATCATCAGATAGAACTGCAATGATATAAACTTTGATAGGAAGGCCATTCAGAAACAAAAAATGAAGAACACTACGATAGACTCATTACACGATGAACCTTCTCACCGGATAACCAAACTATGATTCAGATTCACGGAAATAGAAATTACCCAAGACGTAGTTTCTGGCAATCCAATTATTGCTCAGTAAATTCCACAAGGGAAAATAAATATACAAGGTTCGTACACACTCGTACGAACATAAATCTATGACATTCCTATTGAAACTGAACGAAGTGAGGTCTACATGAAAATTCTTCCGTTTGTCGGTTTGCCTTTTTTTACCACGATAACTCTCGAACGTCTTATGCGCAATTTCGATGGAATCTGATATGGACATAATTGGACATTCGTTATATTCATAGAACTGGTTGATTTTTGGGGCAATAGGTGCCAAATGGTGTACTATTTGCGCAAAAAGGTAACAGAACATCCGTATTATATCTATTTTAGGACCACCCGAGATGTTCCTATATAGCCCAAAATGGCTATTTTTCAGTGAGCTATGGTAATAACGCCAAGTGGTAACATTATAAGGTAAAAAATGTAGTTTAGGCTTATAGTAATATTGAAAAAAAAATATAGACTCTTGTGAGTGGAAGGTCACCACTGGGCGAAGTTAATGCCTGAGACATTTTCTACCACCTTAACCTTTATATTTATACCTTGAAACTAAAACATCCAAATTTGAGGAAGGGTTTTTATTTTCATGTTTGAATCTAAAAAAAAAAACTCTTGAGTGGAAGATTACCACTAGGCGAGGTTAATGCCTGAGGCATTTTCTAACACATAACACTGAGAGCTCTATTTTTATGTGGTCAAATACTCAAAATAATGAGGAAAATACTGCCCCTGCTGGGGATTGAACCAACGCCCTGCTGTTTACCAGGCGAGCGCTTAACCACTGAGCTACCGATGATTAGTGTCATTAGAGTGAATGTTGAAATGCCCACAAATATTGTGACATAAAAACACAAAGAAATATACATTTAAATTTCAAACATCAACATTATATTCCCACCCTGTACACTATTAGATAGATTAAGGTCCTTATTAGAATAGCATTTTTATTTTTCTGTCATTACTGTGGTCAAATCTTCGTTAGGCAACTTCAAGTGAAACTATCATTGAAATACTTGCAGTAGCTATTATTACTTTATATCTAAATCTTTAGAAAATCTAAGTTTTATTGCAAAATGCATTAATACGAGAATTTCCTGTAATAAAGTATAATTGCCGTCTCGAATGACCAATAGATGTTAAACGGACGATAAGCAAAAAAAAAAAAAAAGCTCTAATTGCGCGTGAGTTTTCTTACATGTTCAGATGTGCTTTTGGGTGCTATTGCGCCAAATGGGGGCTCGTGGTGGCCATTGATTTTGAGCGTTCCATGTTCGAAAATAGCATACGTAGGTTCGTAGGTACAAAAATTTCAAATAGTCTTGTTAATACTAGACCTCACTTCGTTCGACCAATTATGTCCCAGAAGTCCATACCCAGAAGCTTTTTCTTCGAACGGTATAATTTTCGAAATGGTTTGCTTATTAGGCCGACGATATAGTGCTCCCCAAAATTGGTCTAAATGAAACATCGAGTGTAAACTGACATAATATGTGTATTAGGTGCGGAAATTGTTCGCATAATGTTTGCCCACAAATGTTCTTTTAAAATGTACATCCGTTACGGGTCTTTCAATATTCCTATTGTTAAGCCTAGGTACATATTATATTGTAAAATTTATGGAGGGGGGGGGGGGAGTTGTGGTAGTGTTCCTTTTAAAATCATAGACTGCCAAAATTTGGATTAAGGTTTGGAAGCTTGATAGAAAAAGGTTGACAAGAAGTTACAAAAAAAGGTTTTAATGGCCCTTGGCTGGAACTGTGATAGTATGCGTTTCCAGAACGTCCTGGTGCATAGAACCGGTCATCGTGAGGACGTATGGGGGTTGTGGGTAATCGTTTCCATTGTAATGTGTCAGAGGTCAGTGACCTCTGGAACATACTAAATAATTCAAATAAAGAAAATATTATGTCCCCGTTTCTCAAAGTATCTATATTTTACAGCTATTCTCAAAGCTTTGACTACAATATGAATATAATAATAATATTTTCAAAGTTGTCTGACCGATGATTCATCGTGTACAGTCAAGGTGCGTGATGGAAGTGAAAGTTCGTAACTTGCTTGGATAATTATTAGGGCATTGGGGAGAATGAACCCCTCAAGATAAATACTCGCGATAGTAATATAGAGGTATTGCATAATACTGGGTATAGCTACAACGTATACAAGATATATTAATTCCTTAGGGTGCTCTCAGACAGCCGCATATATTCCATTATCGTTTCCATTGTCGAATAATCGTTTCCATTGTCGCATACATCGTCTCCAGCCGATTAATCGATCAGAAAACTTTGAAACTCATTGTTTTTTTAAGCATACTATAACTTTTGACAAAAGTGCTGACTACAATACGAGATGATCCCTTATTATTGTTCTCTCCAAGTAAGAAATAAATATCTTTTCGATTTTAATAATTAATTCCAAGAATAAATATTATTTTTAATTGTAAATGTAGAACTTCTTTGCGGCAAAGCACAACGGTCTTTTCAAAAATCAGTGAGTATCATAGTACTAATTATCTCTTCAATCTTCTAATAAAAAGAGCGAGGTTAATGTCTGAGGCATTTTCTGAAACCTAACCCTTCGAGCTCTATTTTTATGTGGTGAAGTACTCAAATTAATGAGGAAAAAATCCTGCCCCTGCTGGGGATTGAACCCACACGCCCTCTTGCTTACTGAGGCAGTTACCTTTTTACTTTGGTAATGATGCCACTGGTCACTACTCAAATTACATTAGCTTCTCAATTGTCATCACGTGGGTGAGTGCATCCCGAAATCACAAGCATGAAGTCGAAAATTTTCCGACTCTGCCGGGGATTGAACATTGAACCCGGGTCCCCTATTGACCTTAAAAATACACCTTAAAATTTCAATCCGTTCGCTACTCACATTAAAGTAGCTGATCAATTCTCCTCAGAAGGCCCAGTGCACAAATCACAAGTACGTTGACCTTAAAATTTCAATAAGTTCTCGATTGCACCCTGTATTAATAGTACCAGTATGAAATAGTAAGTTGTCTAAGTCCTCCATGAGTCATCAAACAACCAGACTAACGTTCAGACAATATCTGGTTCTGTTGCTGGAGATCAATAAATTCATCATTCACTACAACATATACAGTAGGTCCCCTCTCCATGAGTCATCAAACAACCAGACTAACGTTCAGACAATATCTGGTTCTGTTGCTGGAGATCAATAAATTCATCATTCACTACAACATATACAGTAGGTCCCCTCTCCATGAGTCATCAAACAACCAGACTAACGTTCAGACAATATCTGGTTCTGTTGCTGGAGATCAATAAATTCATCATTCACTACAACATATACAGTAGGTCCCCTCTCCATGAGTCATCAAACAACCAGACTAACGTTCAGACAATATCTGGTTCTGTTGCTGGAGATCAATAAATTCATCATTCACTACAACATATACAGTAGGTCCCCTCTCCATGAGTCATCAAACAACCAGACTAACGTTCAGACAATATCTGGTTCTGTTGCTGGAGATCAATAAATTCATCATTCACTACAACATATACAGTAGGTCCCCTCTCCATGAGTCATCAAACAACCAGACTAACGTTCAGACAATATCTGGTTCTGTTGCTGGAGATCAATAAATTCATCATTCACTACAACATATACAGTAGGTCCCCTCTCCATGAGTCATCAAACAACCAGACT
>CM022882.1:11760070-11789036 GCA_012654025.1 Pachypsylla venusta | reverse complement strand
AACTTGGACTGAGCAAAAACAAATGAAGATGTATTGAAACAACTTGGAAGATAAAGAAACATTGGAAGCGCTAGAGATGTGATAGTAGAGGAGGAAAAAGAAAATAAACTTGGACTGAGCAAAAACAAATGAAGATGTATTGAAACAACTTGGAAGATAAAGAAACATTGGAAGCGCTAGAGATGTGATAGTAGAGGAGGAAAAAGAAAATAACTTGGACTGAGCAAAAACAAATGAAGATGTATTGAAAAAACTTGGAAAAGAACATTGAAAACAGACGAGATAAGCCTATTGACAAGTTCATCCGACTCACCAGCTTCATTTCCAAAATTTTGAAGGCAAGGTTCAAGGAAACAAATGAAAAATTATTAAATGAAATGGAAGGCAGAAGAACTTTGCTCAAAATTTTTGAAATCAGACGATTTGCGAGTAAGCTTATTGGGCGCATCATACGGCAAAACAGTTTTTTTTATTGATCGAATCTTCTCAGAAACTCTTTCGGGGTTTTTGAAGAAAAAAAAATCAAACTTCTTGCGATCGATTCCAAAGGCTCATTNGGGGGGGGGGGGCTCTGTGATCGATTTCTTCTTCTTTAACTTCACCCTTTTCCAATTCTATTTGGGATCGGCGTTGCGTTCCCCAATCCCATTATGCCACAACCTTTTGTTCTTTGCTTACTCTCTTTAGCTGTAACACTTTCCTGGCACGGTAACTCGCCCGCTTATCACAGTATCCATAGAAACAGAGTAGAAACTCCCCTTTTGTTGATGACCTATCATCATTGGTTTGAAGCAGTGTTTTTTTAGAGACTGGATGCCCTTCTTAACCTCAAACTTTCTGGCGGCTACATTTTTTGAGATCGATTTTAAAGGTTCATTATTGGAAATAATGAATGATAAGTTACAAGCAATCAATGAGAACTTTTGGGACATACTGTATATTATTTTATCATTTATCAAAATATTAATGAAAGTGATTTATTTTTCATTGTGAGTATAAAGTTTGATACAAAACCAGTATTTTTTATATCAGACATATAAACCAACCAGAATAAATCAAGTTTAAGTGCTTGGTTTTTTAACAAGTATTATATCTAGGAGACAGAAACGGGGCTAACAAAAGCGCTCCTGAAAAATTACAAATTGATTGTTCTTAGCCCTTCTCCGGGGAGCAAACCCCACAAAAAATACCAGAAATGTTAACCCCTGGAAGGATGGGGGATATAACCTTCATTTACTAAGCCACTGAGAAGGTTCTTAATTGATTGTTGTTGACCTTTCCCTTGGACGACCCTGGATTCAACCCCTAAAAAGTGTGGCCCCTTCATTCACTACGTCCCTGATATAAGGTTCTGCATTGACTGTTGTTTGTATTTAGTTGGGGGTGCGAACCCTACAGAAAATGCGGGAATGTCAACCCTTCGAAGTTTTTGGGGAGTGACCCCAATTCGATGCGCCCCCGAGAAGGTTCTTCATTGATTGTTATTAGCCTTTGCACCCCACATGAAAATGCTGAAAATATCAAACCCTAGAAATTTTGGAGAGTGTGACAACCACACCACTCTCTACGCTCCTGAGAGGGTTCTTATAGATTTTTGTTCGGCTTTCTGTTTTGCACCCCACAGTAAATACCTAAATATCAACCCTGGCAGGTTGGAAGTTGTGACCTCTCCATTGTCTACTCCCCTGAGAAAAATCCACATTGATTCGTGTTAAGCCTTTCTCTTTTGCCCTTTCTCACCAGTGAGTAATTTGTTTTATTACTCTTTACATAATGATGGCGTGAGTCATTGCTCCCATCAGACTGAACTTTATTGGTAAGTTTTATTCCGTGCTAATTTTATTATATTTTGATGATTCTATAAATTTAACGATTTCTACTGAATCTGTAGAGCAGTACAAAAATGACCGGTTATTGTACCCCTGTTGTTTTCGTCAAGTTAAAAGTACTCACAAATGTTTTTTTTTTTTTTGGTTTTGACAATGATATGTATGTCAAATGTATGCATAGGTTGTCGGTTTCACCGGGAATTGTTTATTTTACAGTGTAGCTCTATATTTACTAGTTTTCGAGATATTTTGTTCACAAATAGACACACACATAGCTTGAACTCGAGATTTGGGCTCTGAAAATATCCAATTTCCGTCCATTACAATACTTTCTTCTTTTTTCAACGATAAGGAAATGTTCACACCAGATTATTTATTTTATGAAATCTTCTAAATCTCTAGGAAGTAGGTACAAAAGTTCTGGATTTCTTCCTTATTTTCATCAACGTGATGCAAAACCTTTCTATTTCCTCCAGGTATTTGGTGTACACTTATAATGATTATAGCGGGAATTTTGGTTTCCTGGTAATTGCATGATTCAACTTTTTATTTTGATGTCTTTATGTTTAACGTATTTAACGACTCCTCGTTAACCTTCAGAACGGTACTGAAAGTCCGAATTTTAATATTTTTTTAATTATTTAAGGAACATTAATTCATTTAAAGTATAACTAATTACACCTTTGCGATATTGGTCAGAACTTAAAAGGGAGGAGTGGTCAGAAAAACCTCTCGTCCAAGGTCAGAAATTGAAATCAAAATTTAGCTCGGTTTTCCGACTAAATTTCAATTCTCTTTCATTAAAGACATCAGCATTTTTTGCTGCGAACTTATTTGCAACAGACACAAACAATAATGGAATGGATCAGGTGGAATGACAGCACCATCACTTTGGAAGGTGTTATTGAACAATCTGTTCGGATAGTGGCGAATAGAAAACCAATAGAAGAAACCATGGTGGGAAAATCCACCTTATTTTGCAGAACATTAAAAAGAAATTTTGCGGCAAATAAGTTTCGGCGTTGACTTAGTTTGTCCATATTTAATATATATATATATATAGCAGATATTATCATAAGAATAAAGAAATGTATCGAAGAAGAACCTAATATCAAAGAATAGACCCAAAAAACGACTTTGTACATTTTCAATGCGATTGGAATTGGTGATGTTTAATTCACAAGAAATGAAAGAACAGTACTCCAACTTTGAACGAATAAAGACAGTGAAGAATATGTTTTCATCAAGGTCAAATATCCACAAATAATCTGCTTACATCTTCTGGAATTTGCTGTAGAATTTCGATGAGTCAGTTGTTGTTGTTAAATTTATGAACACATCACTTATCTGTTGTAAGTTCAAGGCTGCCACTCCGGCTGCATTTGTCCAGAGGTATGTGGGGTGTAGACTTTTAGGTTTCACTAGGCAGACAAAAGAGGATATGAACGTCATGGGTAGTGTTCTGCTATGGGGAACAAATGTCTGCTATTGTTGAATCAAATCTGGATTTGTAGTTTTGAAGAGGATGACATCAGCCAAAGCGAAACTTGGTCAAGTATGTTCGTGTTGACTGTTGACCTTGGAAGACTCTCAAGCTGATCTGATTATCCGTAGCATGTTCCGAAGACTATATCAGATTGATCTGATTATCTGTAGCATGTTTAAAGAGAAAAGAAAAATCACAAAAATTCAATCCCCAGCATGTCCAAGTATTATTTCATTTCATTGAGCTTTGCTCACTCTCCAATTATGTAGGGATCAAAGATTACGTGAGAGGCCGTTTCCTATTCCTCCCCACATCGTATACACAATCGGTTTCCCTAAAGATTCCCATATTGAGTAGGTGTTTTCTAAAACCACAATGCTCTGTTATTAGTCCAGTGACCGGTCTCATTTGTTCAGGTATTAGTATAGAAACGATTAAATCGAAAGGACAAGTTTCTAGCCAATCTGTTCAACGACATTCCGTATACAAATCGTGTACTTGATCTTGATGTTGAATCAATGCATGTTGCTCTACTTACCACTTGATCAAATAAATGATCTATTAGTAACGGAAAACAAACAAAATACTGATTAGTACTCAGTCTATATAGGTACTTAGCTTGCTGATAGACGAGTTAAACTGGTATCTGAAGCTGATATATGTAGACGCGGAGAACATTGTAATACTGGTCTAGAAACAACAAGATTTAGATGTCACGTACTAGTACTGGAAATGCAATTTAATGCAACACAGCCACTAGTACTTCTATGATTAAGGCAGCATCACAAATCACAAGCCAAAAACGTGACCAAGCCACTTCGCAATTGCGACATTTGCGACCCACAGTCAGAATAAATTTAGGAGCAGATCAAGAAATTTTGTTGATTGTACCTTAGTACCTTATAGGTACCATCTGAAATGCAATTTAAAGCAACACAGCCACTAGTCCTTCTATGATTAAGGCCGCATCATAAGCCAAAAGCGGGACCAGGCCACTTCGTAATTACGACCCACAGTCAGAATAAATTTAGAAGCAGATCAAGAATTTTTTTTGATTGTATCTTAGTACCTTATAGGTACCATCTGGAAATGCAATTTAAAGCAACACAGCCACTAGTCCTTCTATGATTAAGACGGTATCATAAGCCAAAAACGGGACCAGGCCACTTCGTAATTGCGACTCACAGTCAGAATAAATTTAGAAGCAGATCAAGAAATTTTCTTGATTGTACCTTAGTACCTTAATAGGTACCATCAATTACGAAGGTAAAAAAAATCTGGTGAGAACATCACAGGACTCTTCTAAGAGGAGAAAGTACAAAAATAGGCACTACATTTTGTGCTTTAGCTCATATCGTCGACTTATATAGGAAACATTTCTGAAAACCGCTAATAAGCAGCAAAAATCCAACTGATTTGATTTCAACCAAAAGTTCGTGGTTTGTACATACCACAAAAGTGACATTCATACCAAATGCTAGCAATTACCGTTCTTGAGTCTCTGGAGACCTCGAAAATTTCAGCTCATTAGAATACTTTCCTTTTTATAGGATACAGAAAGTAAAAATTGATCAAATGATTCCATGTTTTTGGCTCGAGATTTCGGTCTAACTGTTTACGAGTAGTACAGAAAGTCATTCTAAGAGCAATTAGAATTCCAAGCCAACAAGCCATGCTGTCAGCAAATGATTATATAGCTCTAAAAACAAACTATACGCTTGATAAGAAAATAATTGCAAAGGTCAGATTTATTATTATTCGAGAATAACAAAAGGTCAGTATGATATAAAAAGAGTGTATATAATTGTTCCTCTAACAGTGCTCCCTAAATGGGCCAGCAAAATATTCTATGCTGGACGGAATCTCACGATATTTGGAAGAAGAAACATTATTATGGGGCTGTCATTTCTCGCTTTATAGCGGTAAACCAAGCACAATCAAGACGCCATCACCGCACACAGTACCGTGCAGTGTGCAAATTGTAGCGTAACGATCAGGCTCCCACATACATGAAGGCGATTATCAAGTCCGAATTACACTTAACAATATGTTTTTCCAAATTACAACATATCACGCGTAAAGATTTTTGCCGAATATCGTTATTATTATTCATTGTGGCGGCATTTCCTTCCGGAAATCGAAGTGCTGCGTCCACTAGTTAGGACTATTGCACATCTTTCGTCACTCTTATTATTATTAATTGTGGCGGCATTTCCTTTCGGAATTCCAAGTGCTGCTCCACTAGTTAGGACTATTGCACACTTTTCGTCACTCTTAATATTATTAATTATGGTGGCCTTTTCTTTTCAGAATTCCAAGTGTTGCGTCCACTAGTTAGGACTATTGCACATCTTTCGTCACACTTATTATTATTATTAATTGTGGCGGCATTTCTTTTCGGAATTCCAAGTGCTGCGTCCACTAGTTAGGACTATTGCACATCTTTCGTCACTCTTATTATTATTAATTGTGGCGGCATTTCCTTTCGGAATTCCAAGTGCTGATCCACTAGTTAGGACTATTGCACACTTTTCGTCACTCTTAATATTATTAATTGTGGTGGCCTTTTCTTTTCAGAATTCCAAGTGCTGCGTCCACTAGTTGGGATTATTGCACATGCCTAATTTATTTACTTTGCGCGATATGTTGCCAGAAGCTTTCCCTATTAAGCCCAGATTAGTATCAAGTAATCAATTTACAAATCCTTTTTCAATTATTTGTTGATCGATTCTCAATTTGAATGAATTGGCGTTTGTTGCTTTCACTATTTCTTTCTGAATAGTGTTTCTTTCGCCAATTCTTCCCATGCGATTTGAGTTCTGAATGTAAAAAAGAAATTTCGTTTTTTTTTTTATTGAATTGTCCTTTCCTTAACTTTTGCTATTCCTGTCAGATATCATATTGAAGATATGCCCACAAATTATATTGTAAAACAAACCCAAACCGAATCTTCTTCCTGACAAGCAATGACCTTCCCAAAATATAATGAAGGACAAACAATTTGATGAGAAAATAATTATATCTCCCAAATGAGTGACTCACTCAGTCATCAGTCACTCATCCACACCCTTCCATAACGTAATTAGAATTCCTGTCATAATGACGGTTTAATTAAAACATATTAAATAACATTTAAACTGGTCATCTACAAACAATAACTTCAGTAAACGTAGCTTCTTCAAATACAGGGTGTATCCCATATTAGAGAGAATCACGGGACCCTATCACCAAACTACAAGAAGTCAAAGTCAATCATCATAACACCAGGGGCCGTAATAACCTTGTGATTCCACAGCACAAAACCTACGCACACTCATTTTCATTAAATGGCATAAGAGTGTTCCATTAAATTCAATACAACATCAGAGACATGACTTTTAAGATGTTCAGGACGAGAGTGTTCCATTAAATTCCATACAACATCGGAGACATGACTTTTAAGATGTTCAGGAGGAGAGTGTTCCATTAAATTCCATACAACATCAGAGACATGACTTTTAAGATGTTCAGGAGGAGAGTGTTCCATTAAATTCCATACAACATCAGAGACATGACTTTTAAGACGTCCAGGAGGAGAGTGTTCCATTAAATTCCATACAACATCAGAGAAATGACTTTTAAGATGTTCAAGAGGAGAGTGTTCCATTAAATTCCATACAACATCAGAGACATGACTTTTAAGATATTCAAGAGGAGAGTGTTCAATTAAATTCCATACAACAATAGAGACATGACCTTTAAGATGTTCAGGAGGAGAGTGTTCCATTAAATTCCATACAACATCAGATACATGACTTTTAAGATGTTCAAGAGGAGAGTGTTCCATTAAATTCCATACAACATCAGAGACATGGATTTTAAGATGTTCAGAAGGGAGTGTCAGTAATGATTCCCGTTACCAAGAAGAATGGACGTGTGAAATTTCCCATCTCCACTTCAGTCTGAACTCCCATTTCTAAAAGGCACCTTACACGATTATTAGTAACTATCTGTTTCGCTACGATTCTTATATTGCTATTGTCGTTTAGTTTTTCAAGGACAATGGAAATTGGGGGGGGGGNGGGGGAGGGGGGGGGGGGTATGGGTTTGTGTCAACTCTATTGTAGGCTTTGAAAAAGCAATATTTATATGTTTCGCCAGGGGCCTTAGAGACATGGCAGTTCTGGTTGGTTAGTATTATTTTGCCTGATTGTAGTTTCGAACTCGTAACTCTGGAATGGTTGGTCATAATTTTGCAAACTATGGCCTAAATTGAGGACTGAACGGTCAACTAAAACCTTCTCGTTTTGAGTTGATATGTTGTCGCAGCAAAATTTAAGAAATCAGATATGACTTGCCAAATTTGGTTAATAGACCGTGTCTTTAAAATCTTTTTTTTTTTTTTTTTTTTTTTTTTTTTTTTTTTTTTTTTTTTTTTTGCTTAAAGTCTCTTCAAAAAGATGTCTTGTAAGTCATTTGAGACGGGTTTTTTACACACCATGCTCTGGAAAATTACAAACCTCACCCACACTATATATTGGGCAGGGAATACACAAGAGTGCAAAATTACGTGGTCACCCACCAAGTATATAAAACTTCACTGGACGTTGCTTTCCTTCAGTAATATAAAGAGAACTGTTGTTGTTCAACATGTCATTGACGCTGGTGGCCAAAAAATTTACATTTTTATTTGAGTTCAGGAATAACCGCTAAAATAAATATATTAAATGACAAAATGAGCATCAATCTAAAAAGCAATCTTCACAATTTGTGATATCTGACAGTAGAACACGAACGAATATAGCAAAGGTTAGAATAATTGAATAAAAAGATACGGAAATTCTTTTTTACTTTTTCCATCCAGAATTCAAAACATATGGAACAAACCACCCTAAGAAATAGTAATTGCAAAACGAACGCCAAAACAATAAAAATAAGAATCGAACAACAAATATTGAACAAAGGAAATCCAAGTAGATTGCGCATTCAGACTCCATTTCACACCAATGCCAAATTTTCTCTACCTTCAAAACTATCAGAGTCCAGCTTTAATACCATCAGACTAAAATAAATTATTTCACATGTATGTAGAAACACCCCGTATATTGAAGTACTTCAAATTCGGCTAATGATGCCACAAAAAATATGGTGAGCCAAAAAGTACTTATACAAAGTACACAAATCTACAACCAGATACTTGACACACCAAATGTTAACAGTAATGTTATATTTCTAACAGTTTATTGTTATTTCAGAGAACTCCTAAATTTTATGTTTCATATATCTGCCTGACAGGACCAAGACAATTGTTTCAGTTAATAAACAAGCAGTTCTGTGAACTGCAGACCTCACTCACATAAAATGGCCGCCATTTGGACCCGTGGCCCGTAATCGCCTATATAATACTATGGATGTAATGAATGTCCCTACCAAATTTTATCAAAATCGTTGGAGAATTATCGTGACACAAAAAGAAACAGACAAAAAAAATTTTAGTGCTAAAACTAGACCCCATATTGTTCTGATCGAATAAGTGTGCGTTTTTGGGAAAATTTGTGTTTGGAAATAATGACAATTATTTATTTATGGGACCATTTTCTACATTACCGATCGAACATTTTCCATTGTTTGCTTTGTACGGTATTTTCCAACATACCCATTTTCTACATTATCAAACATTTTCCATTGTTTGCTTTGTACGGTATTTTCGAACATACCCATCTTCTACATTATCAAACATTTTCCATTGTTTGCTTTGTACGGTATTTTTCAACATATCCATTTCCTACACTATCAAAAATTTTTATTGTTTGCTTTGTACGGTATTTTCCAACATACCCATCTTCTACATTATCAAACATTTTCCATTGTTTGCTTTGTACGGTATTTTCCAACATACCCATTTTCTACACTATCAAACATTTTCCATTATTTGCTTTTTACGGTATTTTCCAACATATCATTTTCTACACTATCGAAAATTTTCCATTGTTTCCTTTGTACGGTATTTTCCAGCATATCCATTTTCTACACTATCGAACATTTTCCATTGTTTCCTTTGTACGGTATTTTCAAACATTCCCATTTTCTGCACTATCGAACATTTTCTATTGTCTGCTTTGTACGGTATTTTCCAACATACCCATGTTCTACATTAGCCAACATTTTTCATTGTTTCCTTTGTACGGTATTTTCCAACATATCCATTTTCTACACTATCGAACATTTTCCATTATTTGCTTTTTACGGTATTTTCCAACATACCCATTTTCTACACTACCGAACATTTTCCATTGTTTGCTTTGTACGGTATTTTCAAACATTCCCATTTTCTGCACTATCGAACATTTTCTATTGTCCGCTTTGTACGGTATTTTCCAACATACCCATGTTCTACATTAGGCAACATTTTTCATTGTTTCCTTTGTACCGTATTTTCCAACATATCCATTTTCTACACTATCGAACATTTTCCATTATTTGCTTTTTACGGTATTTTCCAACATACCCATTTTCTACACTACCGAACATTTTCCATTGTTTGCTTTGTACGGTATTTTCAAACATTCCCATTTTCTACACTATCGAACATTTTCCATTATTTGCTTTTTATGGTATTTTCCAACATACACATTTTCTACACTACCGAACATTTTCTATTGTCTGCTTTGTACGGTATTTTCCAACATACCCATGTTTTACATTAGCCAACATTTTTCATTGTCTCCTTTGTACGGTATTTTCCAACATATCCATTTTCTACACTATCGAACATTTTCCATTGTTTGCTTTGTACGGTATTTTCCAACATACTCATTTTCTACACTATCGAACATTTTCCATTATTTGCTTTGTACGGTATTTTCCAACATACCCATTTTCTACACTATCGAACATTTTCCATTATTTGCTTTGTACGGTATTTTCCAACATACACATCTTCTACCTTATCAAACATTTTCCATTATTTGCTTTGTACGGTATTTTCCAACATACACATCTTCTACCTTATCAAACATTTTCCATTATTTGCTTTGTACGGTATTTTCCAACATACACATCTTCTACCTTATCAAACATTTTCCATTATTTGATTTGTACGGTATTTTCCAACATACCCATTTTCTACACTAATCGAACATTTTCCGTTGTTTGCTTTGTACGGTATTTTCCAACATACCCATTTTCTAACATTATCAAACATTTTCCATATCTTTATACACCAAAAGATAACCAAAAGAAAGTAAACTCCATTTGTTTCGGTAAATAATCACAACAAAGTTCCCTCATTGTTTTCAGTGAAGAGGAAAAAAATTTACAAACTGACCAATTTAAAATTTTGCAATTTTGCACTTCTCAATGTCACCCGGTAACTGTCGGACATGTTATGAATAATGGAAACATTTTGTATTTTGTTTTAATGCAAATCAATTCTGTCTCCTGAATGACCGAAAACCCCAGACTGAACCAGATAAAACACTAAAACAATATATCATGGAATAACTGTTCATTTGAATTTCAGAGCATACACAGGATGCCTATAAAAAGTTAACAACCAATGCAGAAAGGCGTTGCTTCTAAAGACTAAACATATATTCACCAGTGGCACAGATATCATTTTATCCCACCAAAAAATAACACAAGTTATTGTTCCCCCAATCTTTCTAAAACATAACCAGAAGGCATTTTTTCACAATAAACCATAAGTAAATATTACAAGTGTTGCACTTTCAATAGCGAAATCATACAAAATATATGAAATCTCAAAATCGATTTTTAATTTTGATTCATATTTTTGGAAAATAAAAGAAAGTTTTCCTTAAAGAGGATTTCTCCGTGTGCGGAGGCCTAACGGATAGAGCACACTACAATATTTAATCGGACAGGTTAATGGGCAAGTAAACAAACTAGATTTTAATTGCACAGTTAGCGCACCCACGTATGTTTCCATGCTCATTAAGCAGGCGATAAAAAGTCTACTGTAGCTCTAAAGTACTATTTACACAAGTCCAAACAGACAAGACACGAGAATATTTTAACCTATCAGATTTCCTCCACCCTACCGACATAATATTTATCGTAGCCAGCGATACTTTTTATCGTATTGTGTCGAATCGGAGGATACCACTAATGATTTACCAGCTATGCCTTCGTTGGTCTTTTCAAGCCTGGGTTGGTCCGAGAAATGCGAGCATCACGAGAGCGAGAACTTAGGTGATCGAAAAAATTTACTTAAGACAAATTGTATTTTACGTGTCGATCTGAATAGAAATATGCACAAATATATATATATATATATATATATACGAACAAACAAAGTACTTTGGGCTTCCTAATACAGGAATAGTAATTTATTGATTGATTTATAAATTATAAAATTAACGTGCTCTGCAAGTGACGAATAGTTAAATACCTAGTTTATTTAATTACTTTTATCATTTAAAACTGTAAAATTATAAAAACAATTTGAAAAATTTTAATTTCACACTTTGAAAAATCCTTTGTTTACATCAATCATCAATGGAAAAATCNGTGACAGGATGACGATGACGATACAAGAGATCAACCCACTACCTACATCACCAGGCCACCATGAACACAGGAATATAGAAACAATATAGACGAGCATCGAGCAAATGAATTCCTATGTGACAGAATGACGATGACGATACAAGAGATCAACCCACTACCTACATCACCAGGCCACCATGAACACAGGAATATAGAAACAATATAGAGGAATAGAGGAGTATCGATCAAATGAATTTGATTAGCATCATCATAGTTCTCACTGTTAGGTCTATAATTTATCCTTCTATTCTTTCCCTATGTTGCCACCAAATGTCTCCTCTGCGATTCAATCCTCCAGTTGTGACTCAATAAAAATTCTATACAAGAAATGGAAAGAATGAAAATCACTTAACTTTAGGATCCACAATTTTAATATATTATTCCATACGAATAATTATCGAGAATTTTATTGCCATTCATGATAATGAAGTTAAATCTGAAATACGCGTATAGAATAATATATGAAAATTGTTGAACACAAAGTCAAATGTTTTTCATCATTTTCATTTCTTGTAATGTATTTGATATTTCTACCAAGTATCCTGAAGATTTTCTTTCCTTAATATAATTCCTAATTGATCATTTCTTGTAATATATTTGATATTTCTACCAAGTATCCTGAAGATTTTCTTTCTTTAATAAAATATCTAATTGATCATTTCTTGTAATGTATTTGATATTTCTACCAAGTATCCTGAAGATTTTCTTTCTTTAATATAATTCCTAATTGATCATTTCTTGTAATGTATTTGATATTTCTACCAAGTATACTGAAGGTTTTCTTTCTTTAATATAATTCCTAATTGATCATTTCTTGTAATGTATTTGATATTTCTACCAAGTATCCTGGAGGTTTTCTTTCTTTAATATAATTCCTAATTGATCATTTCTTGTTTGTTTTTTCGTCTGGAAAGAAGTCTGTCTCCCTATCGAATCCATATGTATATATTTCCTGTCTGAATTCTAGAACCGGTTGTATTGTAACATAATCTTCTGCTGAAGAACATTGTAAACCACATTGTCGTTGTTCGAGTTGATGGTCAAGATACAAGTTCACTTGCTTCACCGCGCGCCATGTGCATGTGCAATATGTTCTGCAATATTGGCAAGTGCATCGATACCATCTGTCAGATACAACGTGTGAGTCAGGATGTTCATAATAAAAACTATTTTATAATATTAGATATAATTATATATTGCAGGATGTGCAGAATTTGAATATATGAACGAGTCATCATAGATCATATTTACTTGATTTTCAACAGCAATTACGAGTATAAATATACTCTTACCCCTCACCTACATTATCATTTGCACTGAATCTTCGTACGGGCAGTTACAATTGTCCACGCTACAAGCTTCAAATGGAGTTTGTCGCTTGGATTCGCTCATAGCAGCGTGAGCTCTTATCAGCAGATTGTTGAATACATATTCAATCAGATGTATTCTATATGTATTCAATCAGAAATCAGTAGTGACACAAGCTTGTGAATCCTGTACACTTGACAGATTTTTATGTGACAAAAATTACACTCTTTGAAAACTGATGTTATAGATAAATTCCCTGAATCTCCTGGAGGGGTAAAGCGTTATAAAGAATGGGAAGAGAAAATTTTAAGCTATTAAGAAGAATTGAACAACGAAGATTGGCGAATATCGGTCATATCTTGCGGGAATCCAATGGAAGACTGCTTATTGATATCACGGATGGGAGAGTTGATAGACGAAGAGATCGTGGCAGACAGCGTACAAAGTGGATTGATCACATCAAGAAATGGTTACATGTAGAGACGTATGGAGATTTTAAAAGGATGACGATGGGTAGATATGCTTGTACGCAAATACGTCACAGTTTATTGCAACCTTCGGAAGATCAAGGAAGCAACAGTGTACCAAATTTGTTTAGCCGCCATTGTGCAGTTATGTTGATTATAAGTCAGTCAATCACTTAGTATAACAACTGAGCTTTGTGTTTTATGAGTATGTTTAGATTGGCCATAATCTGCATTTTTTATAAGATTCGGATTTTTTGTATATCCAAACGAGATAAACAAAAATCACCTTCACAAATCAATATGCCTTCTTTTGTTTTGACGAGTAACTCATTATCATGAAAGAATCCAGTCAGTAATTAGTTACAAAACACCGACTCACAGACCGACATTATATTTGACAAACATGTCATTAGTAGTAATTTCGTGATACGCACCAGTGAATCAGTAGCAGTAATCATTTTCCGTCACACAGAGATCCCCTCTTTGCGATATACAAACACACAATTGCAATCAGAACAAACTTAGCCGGTACCTGGTGTAATTCCAGCCGCTGTATTCCCTTTGAGAATTAATCAAATAATACTCAAAATACTCCTCAAAGTGAGGGAGGGGTAAACGGAAGGTGCCTCCAAGCAGATTTGCAGCTGATGTCTCAATTTATTTGGGATATTTTTTTCATGAAAGTATTCCCATTTTTGAATTTAATGAAAATCTTTCATTTTGCTTATTTACATAAAATTTCACTTAATATCAAGCGCGTCGGTGGATGCGCGCTCGTCAAAAATCAGAAACTGCCGGCTATATTTTTTTATTGATGGGACGAAGTGAGGTTTCTGTACCACGATAACATTCGAACGCCTTATCTGATTTTGATTAAATTTGGTGCACATTTAAGGGAGTGTGTTCTACTTTTCACAAAATCACTAGAATTAATCATCCCAATTTGGTCTTCTTCTTTCAAAGTATAAAGATGACATTTTCAGTTGTACAACACAAATTGACGAGACAAATGTGAAAAGTGACGACTTGTAGAGGAGACGAGGGGAAATTTCTAATGTGAAGTCATAGTACAATGCACCTATCGTATAACAACGCTTGCTGAAGCCATAATAGAGCTTTTGTTGTTGGGGGATATATATAGTAATACAACCAAAGGGGTTAGCCCCTGAGTTGTGCTACGGTTTGTGCGTATTGTTAGGATTCCACCTTGCAAAACAAATAAAAGAAACTCTGTGTAAGATAGTATTGTAAAAGGCAAAATACACTAAAATCAAAGAAACAAAACCTTTAGGATACTTGGTAGAACTAACAAATACAAGAAATGAAAATTATAAGAAACACTTGACTTTATGTTCTACAATTTTCATATAAGATAGTCCTTAAGAATATAATGTTCATTCTTGATAATGACGTAAAATCCGAAATACGCGTATCGAAATAATATATTAAAATTGTAGAACATAAAGTGTTTTTTATCATTTTCTTGTATACACTAAAAATGACATTTATACCAAAGTTTAAGTCCCTATAGCACTTGCCATAATTGACAAAATTTGTTTAGATACAGACAGACACACGTACCAATAGCTGACATCTGAGATTTGAGTTCTGGGAAAATCACAACTTAATTGTTTTGGCACTGAAAACTCGGCATTGAAAATTTTGGTGTCGCCCATTACAATACTTTCCTTTTTATAGAATGAGGAAAGAGAACAACTATGTAGAAAATAAGAATGGTCCGTGTATGTGAGCGTGTCTGTCCGTGGACACAATATCTCAAGCAGTGCTAGAGTTTTGATATATGTTATGTATGTCATTAATATAACAAAGGACGAACCACTATGAAGCTTTTGGTTGAAACCCAAGTTACTGTGGTCGGGTTTCCCGAGTAATTGCAATTTTTATGAATTCTTCCTAAAAAGAAAATGGTAAGAGATAAAGCTTTGAATTTAATGTCTAAACATATCAATTTTATGCATTTAATACGACACGCAATTTTAACTGAAATCTACCTTGAAACGATTTTTTGGTGTCCTTTAGTGGTTTTTCAGGAATCCGGCCAAAAAAGAGAAGGATAATTGCTAGACTTGAAATTTTGTATGTTAAACGCATTCACTTATGTGACGCGCCATGACGAATTGAGTTAAAACCTTTGTCGGTCCTGTCTAAAAAAAGAACGGTATTTGCTGTAATTTGCTTAATAAAAATCTGCCAATGAACGGTAATTGATGAAATTTGCTTAATAAAAATCTGCCAATGAACGGTAATTGATGAAATTTGCTTAAAAAAAAATTGCCAATGTGCAAATGCGTTTAACAAACTCCTAATTTACTGCTTAAAAATCGATAATTTTCAAAGCCCATCCATTATTTTGATTAATCATCATCTTTAGTATAGTTAACGAACGTCTTTGTTTATTAGAAACCCCTCTTCTCCTGAAAATCAACAGGATGACATCATTCATTCCCCTTATCGAGGTCGGTGTACACTCTGAAATATCTTCAAAAGAAGATAAAAACAACACAAAAACTATTTATTTGTGTCATCTACTTACCACATAATTAATATTGAATTTATATTTCCAGCCCCATCAGTGTAGATACTCAATGTAACATGATAGAAACCTATTTAGAAATCTATGTTCAGAATTACGGCTGGTCCATCTGAGATGGAAATGTATTTCATCTTACCTGTGAACATAACAAACAAAATACAATTGTTAATATTCCATCAGTATGGGTTGGTGGTGTAGTGGTATTAAGACGCTCTGACTGGTAAACAGAGCGAGAGTTCAAACCCAGCCAATTAATGGAATCATCATCTTATTCTTTCAAAAGAGCACAACTATAATTATTGACTCATCATCAATTTCTAAAAGCTACGCCTTGTCGAGACAGTCCCTCTGTCTGATGCGATTCTTTTAATTTCTTCATATGAGTCTACATTCATTTTTTGATAAAGTCCTTCGAATAATCTTGTCTTGACCGGCGTCGGTTTCTCTTTCCCAATGTTAACCTCGCATAAATTTTCTATGAAATTATTATGTCTAATCACGTGTCCAATTAAATTGATTTTTCTTCTCATTATGTAGTCCAATAATTATGAGTGGATCAAAATGATCAGGTGTTCACGTTAGTGTTGTAGTCATTTATAGAAAAAAATATCTTAATCAGATTTTAAAAAATCATTTTTAAAAATAAAATATTGGGCCCCGGGAGGGCCAGGGCCCCCAATTTTTTCAAAAGCGAAAAGACCTTAACAACAGCCATAACACATCAAAAGTTTACGTTTCTACAACAAACCGCTAATAAAAATATCATTTACAAAAACACAGTATTGGCCCCCTTCTTTGAATGTCATTTCTTGTTTTGCCACCATGATTCTTCTTTGAATGTCATTTCTTGGTTTGCCATCATGATTCTTCTTTGAATGTCATTTCTTGGTTTGTCACCATGATTCTTCTTTGAATGTCATTTCTTGGTTTGCCATCATGATTCTTCTTTGAATGTCATTTCTTGGTTTGCCATCATGATTCTTCTTTGAATGTCATTTCTTGTTTTGTTATCATGATTCTTCTTTAAATGTCATTTCTTGGTTTGCCACCATGATTCTTCTTTGAATGTCATTTCTTGGTTTGCCATCATGATTCTTCTTTGAATGTCATTTCTTGTTTTGCCATCATAATTTTTCTTTGAATGTCATTTCTTGTTTTGCCATTATGATTCTTTTTTGAATGTCATTTCTTGTTTTGCCATCATGATTCTTCTTTGAATGTCATTTCTTGTTTTGCTGTCATGTGTGATCATGCTTCCAAGATAATAAAACTCTTTCACATTTTGTATGACTACAATTCCATTTGCTTTCTCATTACTCGTTTTACTGACTTTCATAGATTTGGTTTTTGAAGCATTGATTTTGAGTTGATATTGTTTTAAAATTATACCCGTCCCTAGAATGAAGCGTTCGAGAGTAATTGCGATAGAAAAAGACAAACAAATTAAATGAATATCCATTGGTAGATATCATTGTACAAATGAAAACTCATTTTCCCATCAATTGAGCATTTTGTTAATGGAACAATGAACAAACATCTCGTGCATGAAATAAATGTTCGCATACAATAGGCCATACGGGAAGAAAAACTAAATCTAACGCAGTTCCATTGAAAAAGAAGAATATATTTTCAAATGTTAGAGTGTAGCCAGCATCTCTAGCACCTTGAATACACCAGTTCCTGTTAGATCACTGTAGTTAAGCAACGTGCAGCGAGGTTTTACTAAGTGGGTGTCCACGTAGGTTCACGCCCTCATCATACAGGCTATTTTTCCGGTCCAATCCAGGCTGGGTGAGGTCAATGTGGGTTAGCTATTTTTTAAGTTTCCAGCGAATGGAGGGTAAAAGCCCCATCTCGAATGACCAATGTTAAAGAAAAGTTAAGCAAAATGACCAATAGATGTTAAATTGATGTGTCTCTAATGACCAATAGATGTTAAAGGGACGTTAAGCAAATAAACATTAGAGAAAAATGAGAAAACACTCTCAGGCCTCTTTATGGGTATCACAGCATTACTAAGAGCCGCATGTATTAATAATCACTTCAATCTTTTACGTTCGCTATACATACAATAAAGTAGCTACTCAATCGTCCTCACAGTTCTTAATTCGAACATTTTCCGGCCCCGCCCGGAAGGGTACCCGAGTCTGCCGAGCGCAATACCAGCATGATAATCACTATTATAACAGAAGAACTGCCGAGGACCTTTCACAAATATTATGTTCAACAAATGGACGTGTAAAAGGGAAAAGAACGATATAAAAACAACTATATGTTTGTTAAGCTCAGGCAATTTAACCATCACAGTTCCAGACAAGGGCCATCAAATCCTTTATGTAACCTTACATCAGTCTATTTCTACCGTTCTTTCAAACCTGAATCTAGAAATAGGGAGAACTGTGGAGTTAAGCTCAGACAATTTAACCATCACAGTTCCTGCCAAGGGTCATCAAATCCTTTATGTAACCTTACATCAGTCTATTTCTACCGTTCTTTCAAACCTGAATCTAGAAATAGGGAGAACTGTGGAGTTAAGCTCAGACAATTTAACCATCACAGTTCCTGCCAAGGGCCATCAAATCCTTTATGTAACCTTACATCAGTCTATTTCTACCGTTCTTTCAAACCTGAATCTAGAAATAGGGAGAACTGTGGAGTTAAGCTCAGGCAATTTAACCATCACAGTTCCTGCCAAGGGCCATGAATTCCTTTGACCAATTTATTCGCTCCTTTCCCCCCACCCACCTCCAGGGACTCATATGGGGGACTGTGGTTTGATGTTCTCAGAGCCCACTCAGTCTCTTGGGGACAATGAGTAACTATGGAGATAAATGCGCATAGCCATTAGGTGCCGGAGTTGTAGGTAAAATGGGAAAATTCAAAGAATAATTGGATAATGTAGATATTGAAAAATCCTAGAATGCTGCAGTGAGCACCAAAGTTGTGACATAATAATTAAGAAACAGCATTTTTTTCATTATTTTATCTGGGACTCCTTCCTTTTCCACTGAAATAAGAGATCAAATTGAGTATCGCCATGTTAATAGCAGCGCCTGCTCTATAGACCAATGACTCGCCGCAGTGAAAGATTTTATTATGATCTAAAATTAATACAAAATACATGACCAAATCTCAGGTCCCACCATGAGCTCAACAAAAATAAATAGATCGTATGTTAAAAGAAATTCTGCTAAAAAGAAAGTGTCAGAATAGGCCGGGCCCCTCTCTCAAAAAAAAAAAAAAAAATTCTTCTTTTTCGACATTCCCATTAATTTGTTCAAAGACAAAGTACATTTTAAAACAACATGTCAACCAAAACCACAAAGAAATTATAAAATTCCAAAAATAGGGGACACCCCAATCAGGAAAGAAGCACTTAATATTGAAAAATCAATTCAAAACAAATCTTCAGACAAAATGTTTGCTTTGTTAGAAAGCCAGATGTGGTGGCTTTTGTTGTTCCAAGTCTTTCAAGTATGTAATAAACAGTTGAAGTTTTCATATTTATGTTACAGGCTACATCGTTTTTTTTTTTGGGGGGGGGGGCGTTAGTACATCCAGCTCTTAGTAATGCTGTGATTCCCATAAAAATACCCATAAAGAGGCCAAAGAGTGTTCACTCATACATGCTGCATACTCTAATCTAAACATGGTATACATGCTGCATACTCTAATCTAAACATGGTATACATGCCGCATACTCTAATCTAAACATGGTATACATGCTGCATATAATCTAAACATGGTATACATGCTGCAAACTCTAATCTAAACATGGTATGCATGCAATCTAAGCATGGTATACATGCTGCATACTCTAATCTAAACATGGTATACATGCTGCATACTCGAATCTAAACATGGTATGGTATGCATATAATCTAAACATGGTATACATGCTGCAAACTCTAATCTAAACATGGTATGCATGCAATCTAAGCATGGTATACATGCTGCATACTCTAATCTAAACATGGTATACATGCTGCATACTCGAATCTAAACATGGTATGCATGCTGCATAATCTAATCTAAACATGGTATGCATGCTGCATACTCTAATCTAAACATGGTATACATGTTGCATACTCTAATCTAAGCATGGTATACATGCTGCATACTCTAATCTAAACATGGTATGCATGCTGCATTGCTGCATACTCTAATCTAAACACGGTGTACACGAACTTGAATGCCTCCCGCTGTGATGGTGCGCACTGTAGCGGCTGTCCAACTGTAACTGCTGAGTTTCAACCCTCTCTCATCTATTTGGATGTTGTACGTATTTCAAGCATAGATTGAATAATCAGATTAGTAAAGGGTAGGCACAACGCAAGCAGCTTAATTTCAAAGATTTTATCATCATCAGTTCATTTTTCTCAAATAAAAGTTTATATTTACTTTCAAAGAAACTGCAGTGGATATACAGGGATACAGGGTGTACTAACAAAAAGGAGGGGAGCTCCATATATCTTGAGAAAGTATTTGATTTTCAAAAGAACACTGGAACACGTCTTTAATCTTAAGTTGAAAAAAATTCTATAGGTTATAAATTCTTTGAAATCTTAAATAGAACCACGCAATGAACAAATTCTCAAGGGCCCCTCCAAAAGCCCTGGCCCGAGGGGACTACCCTCGTCACCTCCCTCTCGCTGTCAGCCTCTGCCAAACCTAATAAATCTAAGCAAAACTTTATCCCAAGTATCAGTAAAGCGGAGATGCCCAGTTTCTGCCAAGGGAATTGATTACAATGGGTACCCTTTCATAGTGGGAGTAAGAGTATACCGCATACCATCAACCCCTCACGCCAATTTGATGACATGTCAACATATATCAACAGCTTCGATGAGTATCAAATTGAGGGACGATATAAATCTTTTGACAATATTGAGCTCCGGCTCCTTTTTTCTGACACCCTGTATACCATGGGCACCCTTTCATAATGGGAGTACGAGTATAACGCATACCATCAACCCCTCTCGCCAATTTGATGACATGTCAACATATATCAACATCTTCGATGAGTATCAAATTGAGGGACGATATAAATCTTTTGGCGAAAATATATTTGTCAGCGTCAACAAGATTTATTCAAATTTGGGGGTAATATAAATCAAAATTTTATCTCATTTCAACTCACCCAAAATAAATATCTCAAATTCATGAGGATGAAATTCCATTTTTTTTTGCTTAACGTCTTTTTAACATCTATTGATTATTCTAGACGGGGCTTTACTCCTTGGAAACTTACAAACCAGCCACCCGCATTGACCTCACCCAGCTTGGGTTAGAATCACGAAATTTTCTAAAAAGGACGTCATTTTAAAGAATTTTAAAACGTTCTTTTTAAAAAATTTCAAAACGTTCTTTTTAAAGAATTTCAAAACGTTCTTTTCAGAGAATTTCAAAACGTTCTTTTTAGAGAATATCAAATGGTCTTTTTAAAGAATTTCAAAGCATCCTTTTTAGAAAATTTCAAAACGTTCTTTTTAAAGAATTTCAAAACGTTCTTTTTAGAGAATTTCAAAACGTTCTTTTTAAAGAATTTCAAACCGTCCTTTTTAGAAAATTTCAAAACGTTCTTTTTAAAGAATTTCAAAATGTTCTTTTTGATTTAAAGACAACTTCAACTTTTAAGATTGTGGTCGAATCTACAGACTTACCAAATTGGTGCTCAACTGAAATATTTCATTCTTATCTTGGACACTCATTTATTTTACGTCATTCATCATTCATTCTGACATTCATCATTTCTCCTTCCTTCCTCTGATTCAATCAATATCTGATCAATATTCGTTCAACGAGCTCACAAATTATAAATATAGATTGATAACTTCCTTCCTTACAATCTGTCTTGTTTCTTTTTTGCTGATGACACGAGACGCTCGCTTCTTAACACGTTGTTGTTGCTAATGTTTTCAACATTCACTCCGTTTTCAGACCAAAGACGGCCACAGTCCCAAAAGGATCACTCCAGAATATTATATTAGGTTATAGGTTGGTAAGCAGGCTAGGAGAATAAGATTTCAATAAATAAATAAAAGAGATCGGACATAGATCTTATGGTATTAATCAATTTAGATTTTTTGTATAAAGATAGTTTGGAAGTTATTAAGGAAAAATCCAAAAATACATAAAAGCCTAAGTAACTCAGTTGGTTGAGGCGGTGGATTCGTAACCAGGAGGCTGTTAGTTCGAATCCAACTCCATCCCCCTCTTCGATACAAGATTGGAAATAGAATCTTAAGAAGAGGGCGCCTATTAAAAATATATATGCATATAAGTTATACTTCTTTAGGAGCGTTATGAAAAAATGATAAGAGTGAAATTTCAAGATGCGCGCGCACCTGTAACAAAAAATTATTACCGCATCGTGTAACACAAAATTATTACAGCATCAGTGTAACACAGATGAATATAGTTATGATAAAATGATGAAGATGAAAATTTAAATATTGTATTTTCTCATTTTATGTGGCTCAGTGGCGAGGCCTTCGTTTCATAGTTGGTAGGTTCTGAGTTCACTCCCGGGTGGGGTAGTAGGTTTTTTTGAAATATTATTAAATTTATTCTTAAAAAGAAGTATAACTTCTCTCGCGCGTACATAAGTACACGCACCCATTTTTTTTTTTTTTGATATACATATTGGGTAATATCCGAAGCAATTAAAACCAAAAAAACTTTGCTCAGATTTTTGTTCTTAACCATCTATGTTTGAGTCCAACTCTCTTGGCCCGGATGTATGAGTTCAAATAAATGGTTTTATTGTGATCTGCAATGCGGGCAATTGTACTGGCTCTACTTCCACTAAAGATATGATTCAATGTCAGATCTAAATAATGTTGTCAGAACGTTCCGTAGGAAATCTTTGATCGGATTTTTTTTCGTGGTATGTGAACTCCGCTTTAACATGTTAAATAAACCTTGCGGGCATTTACGATTACTATTTGAAAGAATGAAATGAAGTGAGATCTATTTTTTAACTCTACCAAATTTTGTAGTCAATCTTTTTGCATACAAATAAAACCCCAGAACGTGGGGTCCCAATTTGGTGAATGTTCCTTGAGTCGAAAGTTAACGCGAGAGTTATGATCAAAGCAATTTTATCAGTTATTCCTTATTGTCTCTACTTTTATGTGGTCAAATACTCAAATTAACAATTTGGGGTCATCCTTTTTTAGATCCCAATTTGTACCTAGAGATCATTTCGATCCTGGTGAGATTTTTCGAATTCATGTTAACTTCGACAAGTTCATTATTGAAGCTAAAATAGAATTACAACCATATCTGAGTTTACGGTATCTGATCACTCCATCGAACCAAACAACCACATATTTGCCTGTTTGGCACTCAACGTTTTAACATCAGTGGTGCATCCTATCTCCATTGCTAACAGTAAAACTATTACTTTCTAGTTGCAACAAGTAAATGACCTGGAACCAGTGTTTCAAGGTGGTCCATTAGAATTACTCGACCACCCTACAGAAAGAGGGAGAGGGGTCCAAAGAAGATTTACCACGGTGAAAGTGAAGGAACACAAGAAGGAAGCCCTAAGCAAACTTTAAAAGCACTGCCAAATTAAGACTATGGGTTTATTTTTTAACGTTTGTAATATTTCTTTATGAGAAAATTTACATAGATTTTTTTAGTACGGAACCGTGTATTTCGAAGACTATTTAGAGTTCCAGGTTAATCAAAATCGGTCAACCTTTAAGATTCAATTTTCGAATAAAAAAATCGTTTTTTTTATTCCAACGACATAAAAGATTGGCTAGGAATGACTCATGCGGAGATTCAGGTGGTGGCTACTGATAGATCATTTTATAGAGCCAGAATACTCTGTATTGCAACCAGCAATAACTGAAGCTACAATTGATTGATTCATTATTATTTTTTATTTATTGAAAAAGAAAATAAAAAAAATCTTCCCAACTTTCTCGCTTTGAGTTAATAGGTCGTCGCGACAAATTTCGAGAAAAAAATGTCATTTAGGTTAAAATTTCACCTTTTTTGCTGTCACCCATCCATTGTATGTACCTACTCGGTGTAGGTACATACAATCTTCCCAGGAATGCACCCATCAACTGTGCCAAATTCATTGCAATCGGATAAGTAGTTTCGGAATGCATTTTTGTGGAAGAAAAAATCTACCGCGTCACAGAAAAATAAAATTTCACACTCATCATTTTTTCATAACGCGCCTAAAGAAGTATAACTTCAAAAAATCATGAACATTATATTGGCATATATTTTTCCATTCCATAGTGAAAGTCCAATATTAAGGGGATATTTTTTCCGTACACGATTCCAAAGTTTGATTTTATTAACAGAGCGATGTTGGGGACACCATGATTCTTTAAACTGTTTGTCCACCATAAGTCTCCAACAACGTCTTGTCCGATTTTGATGAAACTTGGTATGCGCACTTATTTAGACTTAGATTTGGGGCATCAGGGATAACCCGGGTACTCGTAGTGGTCATTTGAACTGACTGAAATCGTTCACAAAATCCAAAACGTGGTGAAATTCTACAACTTTTCAAAAAAAAAAAAAAAAAAAAAAAAAAAAAATCAATTCCTTTTCCTTGACGGCCGATGACAATTTCCTTTCCCTCCGGCTTTCTCAACAGTCATTCTATCTAATAAAAATACATAAATGGGGAAATCCTTTTCTCTTTTGTATTACAAGCATCAATAAAACAACCCTATTATTACATCTATACGTACATTGTACAAACCCTATTTTCTGGGGGGGTAGAATTAATGACCCACACTCACTCCACCTCCACCCACTCCGACAACTATCTGACTAACTCACCCTTCATATTTTCATTTCACTTCCTTTTATTCACGAAATCCTCACTTTCGTTTTTCCTTCGGGGCAAAGTGAAACATTTTGAGGGCGTTCATACGGGGCGCCACGCCGGATCGACGCAATTTGCATAAAGATACATTTTAATGTATAGGAAGAGTGACATACTGACATAAGCTGCTTTTTACCACATTATAAAAAAATCCTCACTTTCGCATTTCCAAGTAAAACATTTTGAGAGCGTTCAAACGGAGCGCCGCGCCGGTTCGACGCAATTTGCATAAAGATAAATTTTAATGTATAGAAAGAGTGACATGCTGACATATATAAGCTACTTTTCACCACATTATAAAAAAATCCTCACTTTCGCATTGCCAAATGAAACATTTTGAGAGCGTTTAAACGGAGCGCCGGTTCGACGCAATTTGCATAAAGATATATTTTAATGTATAGGAAGAGTGACATACTGACATAAGCTGCTTTTTACCACATTATAAAAAAATCCTCACTTTCGCATTTCCAAGTAAAACATTTTGAGAGCGTTCAAACGGGGCGCCGGCGCCGATTCGACACAATTTGCATAAAGATACATTTTAATGTATAGGTAGAGTGACATACTGACATAAGCTGCTTTTTACCACATTATAAAGAAATCCTCACTTTGTCTAAAAGCGCCAAGCCCAGTTGATATACTGACCTAGAAATAATCAACATAGCTCCACCAAGGCTAAATGCTCGGCTTAAACTGGAACTTCATATTTGGAACATATAGATCCCTCTTACAAAGTCGATAGGGAAAAAGGAAGGGAATAATTTAATGTTGAAAAAAGAAAAGAAAAATTGAATGTTGAAAAAAGAAGGGGAAAAAATGAATGTTTAACTGGAATCAAGTTATCGACACACCCCACTGAATATACACTCGGAAATACTACCTAACCGGTCACATCGTGTTGCGTCAATTGTGACAAAATTTTAAAAGAAATTCTATTAGTCATATCGAGCACGTACAGTTGATGTGGTGTGAAGAGTGCCATTTGCCGTTTTTGGTTTCAGAATATATAATGATATTGTGAATTGTTAGTCAGGAAAGCTTGATCAAAACAAAAGATAACCATATTTGACAAATCTGTGCGGACTCCAGGCAGTAAGAGAGATTAGCCATATTCGTAAAGTAACGAATCTCCATGGAGTGAGAAACATAACCATAACTGACACGTGGTAAATCTCCAAGGAGTCCAGGCAGTAGGAGAGATTAGTCATATTCTTAAAGTAACGAATCTCCATGGAGTGAGAGATATAACCATAACTGACAAGTGGCGAATCTCCAAGGAGTCCAGGGAGCAAGAGAGGAAGCCATATCTGACAAATCTGTGCGGACTCCAGGCAGTAAGAGAGATTAGCCATATTCTTAAAGTAACGAATCTCCATGGAGTGAGAGATCTAACCATAACTGAGAAGTGGCGAATGTCCAAGGAGTCCAGAGAGCCAGAGTGAAATCGGCTCCTATTTAGTAAAATCAACATTTTGGGGACGTCATTTCCGGTAATTTTTCGATATCTTCTATAGTTTTTCCTTCAATAGTGGTACAACCGGTTTAAAGTCGGTCGCACATTGATAGAGAGAGAGAGCCAAGCTCTAATTGGCACTTGACATGCTGAAATGACCAAGCGGGACTATCGTTCGACAATCCGAGAATTTTTTCTTCTCTCGCCTGATATGGCAACGCTGGGAGAAGTGTGTGGAATCCCAAGGAGATGGAATTCCATACATTTCTCCCAGCGTAATTAGATTTGCAAAGCTCTATGTATGACTTTTTTAGTCTAAAATGCGGAACCATTGTGGAAATTTGCTTTACAAAGACCGCGACTTTTAATGTTCCAACACACCGCGACGATTAATAAACAAACCCTTCAAAAACTCCCCCGCCCCCACTCGAATCTTCTAACATAAACGATCATTACAAAGGTTGAGTGGGTACTTAGAGTAAATCCCCATTTACATCATTAAAACTTTGAGAGGGAAAAAAAATATTCTCAAAACAAAGCTAGAGGTTTCCATTTTCCAGAAATTGTATTTATCCTCTTACGTCTTAAAAAAATAAAAGCTTTAGGGGTTCGTAATCGCAGACACAAAAAGGGCAGCTTCAATATATGACAGTGTAGAGAAGGTTTGGATACAGACGGTTTAGTGAACACTGAACCATTGCAGCGAACACCGAGACATATAACTGATGTAGTAAAGACTTGTCTATCAATTTGCCAGACCAACGTTTCCCCAAGTCGTGATCCCCAGTATAATGTACGGAGCTCCCTAACTCAATCTCTATTTTACTAACACCAGAATTAACTCCATTATAATTCTGTAGAATAACAATTAACAAATTGGTGTCAACCCCTGTAACAATTTCCCAGCTCCTCTTCCGTGCCTCCCGATTTAGTTCTGATTTTTCGACCCCTATGGTACTTGCCTACTAATTCTGTAACATCTCCCCATCTAGTATTCCATGATCCCTAAACTGTAAGTCTTCATTTTATCAACCCCTGTAACACTTCCCCAGCTGTTGTTCCGTACCTCCCGACTTAGTTCTCATTTTCCGACCCCTATGGTACTTGCCTATTAATTCTGTAGACTAACATCTCCCCATCCAGTATTCCATGATCCCTAAACTGTAAGTCTTCATTTTATCAACCCCTGTAACACTTCCCCAGCTGTTGTTCCGTACCTCCCGACTTAGTTCTCATTTTTCCAGCCCTATGGTACTTGCCTACTAAATCTGTAGATTAACATCTCCCCATCCAGTATTCCATGATCCCTAAACTGTTAGTCTTCATTTTATCAACCCTATTTTATCAACAGCTGTTGTTCCGTACCTCCCGACTTAGTTCTCATTTTTCGACCCCTATGGTACTTGCCTACTAATTTTGTAGACTAACATCTCCCCATCCAGTATTCCATGATCCCTAAACTGTAAGTCTTCATTTTATCAACCCCTGTAACAATTTCCCAGCTCCTCTTCCGTGCCTCCCGACTTAGTTCTCATTTTTCGACCCCTATGGTACCTGCCTACTAATTCTGTAGACTAACATCTCCCCATCCAGTATGCTCCCTAACTGTAAGTTTTCATTTTCCGAACACGTAATGCCAGAAAAAGAAAAAAGTTTTTCAGAGAAAAATAATGTTAATTTTAGAAAGCTTCCAAACTTACGACTAAGTAACTACAACAAGACTTTAGGATAATTTGTTTTATCAAAAGTTTGCCAACATTGAATACAATGAAAACACGAATAGGCAAATACGTCGTCCTAAGTAACTACAACAAGACTTTAGAACAATTTGTTTTATCAAACAAAAATATTTGCCAACATTGAATACAATGAAAACACGAATAGGCAAATACGTCGTCCTAAGTAACTACAACAAGACTTTAGAATAATTTGTTTTATCAAACGAAAAAGTTTGCCAACATTAAATACAATGAAAACACGAATAGGCAAATACGTCGTCCTAAGTAACTACAACAAGACTTTAGAACAATTTGTTTTATCAAACAAAAATGTTTGCCAACATTGAATGCGACGAAAACACGAATAGACAAATACGTCGTCCTAAGTAACTACAACAAGACTTTAGAACAATTTGTTTTATCAAACAAAAATGTTTGCCAACATTGAATGCGACGAAAACACGAATAGGCAAATACGTCGTCCTAAGTAACTACAACAAGACTTTAAAACAATTTGTTTTATCAAAAAAAATGTTTGCCAACATTGAATACAATGAAAACACGAATAGCAAATACGTCGTCCTAAGTAACTACAATAAGACTTTAGAATAATTTGTTTTATCAAACGAAAAAATTTGCCAACATTGAATACAATGAAAACACGAATAGGCAAATACGTCGTCCTAAGTAACTACAACAAGACTTTAGAACAATTTGTTTTATCAAACAAAAATGTTT
>CM022882.1:11674131-11746460 GCA_012654025.1 Pachypsylla venusta | reverse complement strand
TTTTTTTAATTTTGTACGTTAGTGAACATCTCTTTTGACCCCAGTATACATCCTGAAATGCACTTGTATATGTGTATGTATATGTTTGTTTGTCACGCGATACAAGCCACAATTTTCATCCGATTTTAAAGAAATTTGGTATACTCGTACATGTTTAGGGCATGAAGGAAATTTGCTGTATAGTTTTTGGGGGGCCGGGGGGCCCAATATCGTGTTTTTTGAAAATGATTTTTATCTTTTTAGCAGTTTGTTGTAGAAACGTAAAATTTTGATATGTTATGGCTGATGTTAGGGCCTTTTTGATTTATGAAGAATTTTGTTTTTTTGAAAATGATTATTTTAAATTTGATTAAGATAATTTTTTTTATAAATGACTACAAGACTAACGTAAACATCTGATCATCTTGATCCACTTAGAGTTTATTTTAAAAGCAAATAATATGTAGGTTTTTCATAAGGGTACAAATTTCATGGTTGCAATTCTCAAATGACCTTCTGACCCACATGAGTTCATATTTGCTATTAAAATTAGAACCACTCGCTAACAAAACATGAAACATTATTTACAGAATCTAATAAATAAATATGTACCCGACACAAGTATGATGGATGACATCATACATCAATAATAGCAAATTGTTTATCCCTAAAGTCCCGTTCAGAAATTGTTCAATAGTGGCATCATCGTTTCCCATGGTAGCCAGCTGCAGATGTATCACTATGTATGAGACACAGAGCCACAAAAGTTGTTGTTTCATGCTAAAGTTTTTGTCGTCATACATTTAATCTTAGAGACCAATAATTTGGCATGGGCCCCCAGAAACATGCCAATCACACCTTTTTTCTGTGTTTATCACGAAAAGTGATGGTGGTGGAAAGGTTAATTAGGCTACTCTGAGTAGGCCAGACTACATTGATTAGGCTACTCTGAGTAGGCCAGACTACATTGATTAGGCTACTCTGAGGACGCCAGACTACATTGATTAGGCTACTCTGAGGACGCCAGACTACATTGATTAGGCTACTCTGAGGACGCCAGACTACATTGGTTAGGTTGCTCTGAGGACGCCATACTAGATTGGTTATAGGCTATCTGAGGACACCAGACAAGATGTTGATAATCCCGGCTTTTTCCATGTCCTCCAATAGTGGTAAATATCTCAAATTCATGAAGATGAAATTCCATGGAAAGGCTATCCACACTCTTATGTATACGAGTCGGAGCGTCCTACCCCAAGCATTGTCAATGACTGAAATATAATTACGTCAGCAACTTGATAAAATTATAGAGTTGCTTTCTGTACTAACGTACATCTCGAGGATGTCATCCTCAAGTAACATCTCACAATCTCGAGGATTATTTATTTTCACTATGGAAGTTAGTACATTTGGAGTAAAAGTAATTAGATCACATTTGGAGTAAAAGTAATTACGGCTTCGGCAAAATCTTAGAAATATCCAACTGTAGGAAAGTGTTTTCGCCATTTTTAGAAAATACCCCCCCTCTCTCTCTTATTTGGCAGAACATTTGGTGGCAGGGAACCATCTTTGTTCAGTTACAACTTCGAGAAACCCATAACGGACATCAGCAAAAGGGAGCATTTTTGTGGGGGGAGTACGAGAGGTAATTAAAAAATTTCTGCATTCTAACCAGGTAGCATATTTGGCAGCACTAAAAACACCAACTCAGCAGAGATAGGAATTATATATGAGAGCTATTCACATTATGTCATTTGCTAACGCAACACGAACACGAAATGAGCCCCCCTCATTCCAAAAAAAATTCTTTTTCATATTGATATAGCTAATTACACACAACATTATAACAGTGTTGTCATGTACAAAATTTACAGGGTAGTTCTTAATAGGGCTGAGATTTTTGACTCGTCTCATCAAGACGAGTCTACTCAATGAGTCGACTTGCGGGTCGAGCGACTATATGAAATTTCAAAGAAAAATGTATTACTCTACTCCCAACTCGTGATTGATTATTGGGATTGGGAACAATCGCGAGTTGAATGACAATATTAAATGCATGCTATTTGACCACAAAGACAAAATAAAACCAGTACCAAATAAACGTCCGAAACTGTGGTGAATACATTGGAAAAACTTCACGACCACCAGAATAAAAGAATGTTATTCTTCAGTAACTAGCAAACACCCGGATAAAAGCGAATTTTATAACCAATAATACACTTGTGTCAGGATGCAACATCAAAGTCCTACACTTCAAACTAGGTACACTTCACTACCAGTCGAAAACAAGGTTCTGCTTTATAGTCAGGTCCTAAAACCTATATGGACCTACCGTATCCAGCTCTGGGGCTGTACCAGTGATTCTAATAGGAAAAGAATACAAAGATTCAAGAATAATGTTATGATGATCATTGTCAAAGTTCCTTGATACATTCGACATGCAGAGTGCAGACTTACATCGTCATTTGAATGTAGAACTAGTAACAGTTCTAATTTAAAAATATGCCTATTACCAACAAGAAGGGCCCCAAGATCATATCTAGCCTGAGGATGTCCATCTCCTCGAGGTTGACAACCTATATAGACGTTTAAAATGAAGAAAATCTCACGAGCTCGCATAGAGCTCCATCTCGTAGTCTCCACCAGCATGCAAACATTATAAAGACGAGTCTGTTTATCTTATGTACGTAAACAGACTCTTAAGAACATACGTAAAATGGTTATTTATTTATTTTTAATATTTTAAGTTAGAATAATATTGTTCATTAGATTCAAGTGTGTAGATGTAATTATAATAAAATGACTTCATCGGGCATTTTTATTTAAAAAAGTTTAAATACACTCGACTCATACTATAAAAATTATAATATCCGACTCGGTTCGTGCGTGACAAGCACATCTCTAGTAGTATGTTCATGATAATAAACTATATTTCATCGAATAAGAAGCAAACTAACTATGCATGTGCCTTTGTGACACATGAAATCACATTGATTTTATCACCTGAATCACATGGTAACATTTTTTTTTAATTTGGCTTAACGTATCTTTAACATCTATTGGTCATTCAAGACGGGGGTTTCACCCTCCATTCGCTGGAAACTTGCAAATCAGCTACCCACATTGACCTTACCCAGCCAGGGTTGGGCCGGAAAAATAGACAACATCACGAGGGCGCAAACCCACGAGGACACCCACATAGTTAAAAGGCTGATCAAGCTCGCGCGGATCTTAGACCTTAGCTAGGGAATTAGGCTACTCTCCAAGCACAAAAAGCCCACCCGAGGCTTAGGTGTAGGGGCTTACATAGCCCCAAAGAGGAGTTTAGCTCACGAATATACGAATACACCCACATAGAACAACCACGGGAACTGGTGTATTCTACGTGTCATAGATGATGGCTAGACGTGCATGACTAGCACATACCTAGTAGTATGTTCATAATAATAAACTATATTTCATCGAATAAGAAGTTAGTAAAATATGCATGTGCCTTTGCGACAAATGAAATCACATTGATTTTACCAACTGAATCACATGGTAACAATTGTATTTCAATTTTCTTTTGATTCAGTTAATATAATGGCAGAACGAAGTACAAGCGACTGCACAAAATATGGTTCTGGAACCGGAGAGTCAAACACGCAATCCTTTGAAAATTTTAACCAATTTTAACCCAACTAGAGAGGTTAGGACACGTTTTTACGGCCATGCCTCTATTGCGTATGTACAACCGTCCAAAATGGATCCATGACGGCCAATAAAAAAGGGAGTTTAAAAAAAATTGAAAAGTGTTGCCAAACACTCCTTCCCGGTTCCAGACCCCACAGAATATGCATTTCACAGACAGGATTCAATATTGTGCTATCAAAATTTTTGGTTTTTGAAAAAATCAAATCAAAACTTAATTATGATCATGTGAGATGGACTCACATATCATTTGACCGTTCACAACAATTCAGGACCCTAAAGGGTTCTGCAGGTTTTGAACTAATACAGATTTACTATGACCCGGTAGAATCAATTTTAGAACTGGCTTAGTGGTATTGGACATGTAGAAAAATGGCGCACAATAGTGGCCGCAGTATGAAACTTGGAAAGGAAGGGTCGCCGCCACAATTTATAGTAAAAAAAACTGTGACTGGCAGTAATGAAAAGTGCACAATTAGAACCAACATACGGTGCCTTTCACGGCGGAAACGGATTTATTATTTTCAATTTTTGGATTCTATGTAAATTGAAACGTAAAATAACAAATTTTGAAAATAATAAACCAAGATGACCCTCACGCCAAACTCGATCAGTACTTATATATTTGGTCGAGCAATGTGTCCAATCGAAGGGCGCTGGAATGATTCTAACAAACATTACCACTACTTTCCCCCGTAAACGGAATATTCGTTTAGAATTAAAAAAGTGGAAATAGTATGAGGGTGTTTTTTTATATATTTATTATATCCGCAGTTTCAGGGATATTTTATATACAGGGGGTTTCTAAACGCATCTTTCTAGGGGTCATGTTTGATCTCAAAATAAGACAAAAATGAACATGTGTCTAGAAAAGCACCAATGTGGATGTAGTGGTAAGACTATGCAGTGCTCTGACTGGTAAACAGTAGGGTGTGAGTTCACACCCATAAAAGTTTGTATACCATAAAATAATAGCACCCAAAAAATCGCCATAGTAANACAAACGGATTTTTTTTTATTCGATTTTTGGATTCTACGTTCCTTGAAACGTATAATATCAAATTTTGAAGGGGGGTATTTTTTTTTTTTTTTCGAGACGATTCCAAAGGTTCATTATTCAAAATAATAAACCAAAACAGCCCAAGATAGATTTCACATCTGTTTAGAAACATTCTGTATTTCAATAACTTCATGTACAACTTCAGATGGATTGCTTTTCTTTTTGGTGAGTTGATGAATGAGTCATTCCTTGAATTCATTGGACGGTATGACCGATAAGCATTCATTGCATTCACTGGTAGGGAGACAGGTACACAACGCACGCACGAACATCCGTTGCACTCGTACAGGGTGGTATTAACAGCTAAAGGCCCGAGCACACAGAAGACTGTCTATCACGGCGGGGAGCGATATCTGACTGAGACGTTCAGACAGTCTACTTGTAACGTGCACTGTTACATCAGCTCTGTCAGACTGAATACGGTCTCTAGCTGACGTTTAGTGTTTGCCGCGACGACGAGCTATCCGGTTATAAAAAATTACAGATTTCACGTTGACCGCCCTCGCTGGTTACTATACGAGTTACTTATTGTTTGATTTCTTTTGCAAAGCTAATAATAATAATAGCAAGAGCTCTTCGTCTTGTGGGGAGCTCATGATATACCGAAGGATCACAACCAACTGAAGCGACCTCACACAAGATGTCGCATTCTGTGTGGCGTCACAGTCACAATATCGTAGATCGTTGCGACGTCTGCTGGAACGTTTCCCACCTCCCTTGTGTCTTCATCATATGTTAACAGCCGTGTTGATACTAGAGAATCCTTGCGGATAATGCAATAGCTTCTCCTTGCTTTCTGCATGGATAATGGAGATCATAGCGCGTTACGGGGTCACGACTGACTCACCAATTCGAATTAATTCGGAAACTCCTCAAATGCGATGAGATAGAAAGTCGCGGAAATTCCAGATGAAGGTAAGCTTCGAGGGGGGAATCCGAAGTGGGTCATCATTTCAATAAAATAATTTTTCACACTTCATATTCAAACATTTTTCTTTTGTGAATAAAAAGCTAACAGCCTTTTTAATTTGATCCGTTTAAAGGAGCATTCACACAACGCAGTGACATTGCAGGCAAGTAATTCCCGTTGACCATGAGCTGACAGTGATTTTAATTAACACCGGTCAGTCTTTTCCCGTGATCTGACACTTATTTTGCTTTATATAGTGTTCTTGCAATCCGAGTCCATTAAGTATAGTGATCGCACATCACAGGATGACCGCGCACCCGCACCAATTCATTTCATGTTTTCGACCAAAAATTACAGAATAAGAGAGAAAATCACGGCCGTAAAAATCAACATATATTTGCAAATCAATGTGAAGATCACGGACCGGTGTCGGCGAGCACACTGAAAGCACAGTAGGGATGGGCTAGTCATCCACGAGCCGAGTCATGAGTCGACTCACTCACGAGTCGAATCATCTTTTTGAAATGAGTCGACTCTTCAAAGAGTCGACTTACGAGTAGCTTTTTTTGTTGTTGACTGATAAAGATAATAAAGGGAGAAATATTTTTCCGGGTGTTTGTTGTTTACTGAAGGTAAATGTTCTTTTATTCTGGTGACGATTGATTGTGATGTCTTTTTAATGTTTTCACCGAAGTTGGGGACGTTTATTTGGTAGATGCCCTTTTTGTCAATTGGTTTTATTATGTCTTTCTGGTCAAATAAGGTATTATTGAAAATTGTCACTCGATGCGAGTCGATATCGATAGTTGACTCATGGAGTCGATTCATATTTGTGAGTCGAGTCGAGTCATGTCGACTCACCTACATGAGTCGAAAATCCCATCCCTAAAGCACAGTCACTTTAACGTACAATATGAAACAGTTCCTTCAAATTCCTGGAAGAATATTTTCATCTTGCCGGGCAGTTCTCTTACCGATCAAAGCACTGCTGAGTGTGAAGCGACCTTATTTCAGTACTAGTTCTTGCCTTGAGACGACCCTTAATTACAGCCTGGGAGGTAAAACCTTACTGAGAGTATGACCAGCAGACCGTAGTTGCAGTTTGGCAATTATTTTTGCATTGTGTGAAAGTAAGGAAAAAAATAGATACGCAAGTATGTGCTCGTCCATCCAGTGATTAGAGAATGGCACCCTAAGTCTCACTCTCACTGGGAAGGGGAAGATCAATGTGAGTGCTAATTACAAATTAACCCTCGAACACTCATAAAGTGTACATTAGTGATTTTAACGTGCTCAGAGGTATCATGTACAGGGTGAACCAGAATAACGTTCAAAGTGGGGAGAAGACATCATTTCCAACTTAAAATCTTTTACTGATCATATCTCGTTTTCTCATGGTTTTCGATGTGGCGGCCATTTTGTAAATATCGACTTTTCTTCAAAATTGCTCATAATTTTTTTAATTTCAGAAAATATAGTTTAAAGGATGATCAGACTTTGATCATTAGTTTCCAAAATCACTGAATTTTGCATTGTAATAAATTTGATTCCACGTTTTTCTAACCAAAATATGCTAGCATTACATACAATATGTCCGAACTACCAATGAGCCTAATCCATACTAATATATAAATGCGAAAGTAACTCTGTCTGTCTGTATGTATGTATGTTACGCTTTCACGCTTAAACTACTGAACCGATTTTGATGAAATTTGGTATGGAGATAGACTAAACTTTAGGAAAGGACATAGGCTACTTTTTATCGCGAAAAAAAGGGGATTGGAACTATAAACGGCCATGCCTCTAAGGCGCCAAGCGAAGCGGGCGTATTCTGCTAGTATAATAATAATTAAACAATACCCCATTTCATCTAAACAAGTGTGTGTCATATCGGTAAACAGAAACGCATTAGGTTCAATTCCCAACAAAGGCAAGATTTTTTCTCATTAATTTGAGCAAATGCCCACATAAAAATGTAGGGATATAATATGCATCTGGCATCACTTAGTCTTGTGGAAACTCCCACTCAAGTACTGACCCTACAAAATCAAAATTTAAGAAGTATTTGAAACCCCTTGAGTTAAAGGAAAGGAATATATTTTGGTTTTGATATCCTATCATGGGGTCCTGTGATTTTTAAACGTGTACAACAAAAGCAAATAACAAGAATATGGAAACAACAGGAATAAAAATGTGGAGATTGGCAGCGCGATATAATAGATAGAATAAAAAGTAAATATATTAGAGATTAGAGGCAGCCTAGGAATCACCAACATATCAATGAAAATGGAAGAAAAACAACTAAGATGGTACGGATATGTAAAAAGAAGACCAGAAGATCATATGGTAGCACAAGCTATGAACCTGAACTTACCAATAGAACAACCTACAAGTAAACGAGGAGGAGCAAAACATATGTGACAACAAAAAGCAAGAATGGAAAAGAGTAATTTGACAGAAGAGGATATACAAAACAGAAGAGTATATAATTTGCGCACAAGAAGAGCCGACCCTGGTAGCCATATGTGGTTAATACGGGATAAGGCTAGGGAGATAATTACTAACACTCTTCTTCGCGTCGTGAGTCTTCAAGGGTTAAAAACGATTAACATTGATTATATCTCCGTAATTAAGAGTAATTAATATAAATTAATTAATTAAAATAAAGAAGAAATTTTCCATAAGATAATTATTCAATAATTAAACATCAATTTTCAATCTAAATGATTATAAAACTCAGGTATAATATTAGTACCTCTCTATAATATTAGTACCTCTCTATCATATTGGTTCAACAGAGACAGTAGTGTGCGAGGTCAAGTACCTCTCGCAGAGGGAAATGCAAAAAACAACAATTCACAAGAAAAGTGTTAACAAGAAAAGTGCGCCAAGTAGGAAGTATTTCAGTATGGTAAATACTGATTTAGTAGGTAAAATAAGGACACAAAGGTTTTTTTTTTTTTTTTTTTTTTTTTTTTTTTTTTTTTTTTTTTTTTTTTTTTAGAAAAATGCTGGTTATAATTTTTGACTTAAAAAAAATAATTTTTGAACAAACTAATTTTGAAAGATTTTCAAAATAAAAATTGTAGGAAATTCAATTTATGTTTTAATTTAATTTGAAATCGAACATTTATAGAGAACATATATTGGGCAATTTAGACATCGATAACTTTGCATCAGTTCGTCAATTTAGATACGAGGTGTGGCTATTAAGTTCGTAGACTCTTCCCATAACACGATGTGTGATTAACTTACCCAACTTTAGTAGTTATCCCCTTCAATCTACTCCCCTCCTCTATCCCTACAACGTTCCAGGCGAATTTTCCATTGATCGAAACAGTGGTGGAGGTCATTTTGTGTGAGGCCTTTCATGACTTCTGCCGCTTTTTTCTTAACGGCATCTACGCTGTCAAATCTGGTACCTTTCAGGGCAGATTTGATTTTTGGGAATAAGTAAAAGTCGCACGGGGCCAGGTCGGGTGAGTAAGGAGGGTGTTCCAACACTGGGATGTTGTACTTGGCCAGGAACGTCTTCACGGAGAAGGCACTGTGGGCTGGCGCATTGTCCTGGTGCAGGAACCATGACTTCTCATTCCACAATTCGGGTCGTTTCTTTCTTATTTTCTCGCGAAGGCGAGTTAGAACTTCAAGATAGTAATACTGAGTGACGGTTTGGCCTTCAGGAACCCATTCTAGGTGAATTATCCCCTGGATATCAAAGAAAACAATCATCATGGCCTTGAATTTTGACTTGCTCATTCGAGCTTTTTTCATCCTCGGAGAATTTGGGCTCTTCCAATGCATGGACTGGCGCTTCGTTTCTGGGTCATAGGTAAAAAACCATGATTCATCGCATGTAATGACTCTTTTTAAGAAGTTGGGGTCACTTTCGATCTGATTTAGGGCGTCTGTAGAGAGATTTTTGCGAACTTCCTTTTGCTCATCTGAAAGGTTCTTGGGCACCATTTTTGCGCAAACTTTTGTCATGTTGAAATTTTCGTGCAAAATTTGTCTCACACATTCTTTATCAATTTTAAGTGTATCAGCCATTAGTCTAAGAGTTAATCTACGGTCAGAACGAATCATAACACCAACTTTTTCAATATTTTCGTCAGTTTTTGAAGTTTGGGGGTGACCAGGACGTGGATCGTCCTCAACATCTGCCTGACCATCTTGAAACCGTTTAAACCACTTATAAAGCGTTGATCTTTTCAAACATGACTCCTGGTACACTGTCTTTAACAAAGAAAAAGTTTCACTAGCACTTTTACCAAGTTTTACGTAAAATTTAATAATCACTCGTTGCTCAACGTTTATACCAATCATAATTCCGCAAAATTAAAAAAGGTGTCTTGCGCGTCGGCCTATCACAGCCGAACTAATTACAGTGCAGGCATGCGACACCTATCAATCAAAATACAAGACTTGAAGCTGTCCAAACATGTTCATCATATCTTCCTAGCATGCACAGCTTTTGCATAGCGGCTCGAGTCTACGAACTTAATAGCCACACCTCGTAGATATCAAAAATCTATAGTTTAACTTTTCGATACATCGGTTTCCGATGTTTCATACAATTTTAATTTTTGAGGTTTTCTATCGATTTTTTTTAAATCAATATCTCTACCCCAATACTTCGCATTGAAAGATTGAATTAAAAAAAAAAAAAAACTTTAGAAGAGAAGATTCTACAATTAACGAGAACAATTGTTAATTGTAGAATTTATTTGATGACAGAGCTTCTAGTTTTATACTCCTTTCTTTGTTTGATTTTTCCACGAGTTTTACAGCAAAATTCTCTCACTATTCCTTGTGCTTTAGAGATGTCTATTTCTAGTGATTTAATATTTGTCTGCACTAGTGGTGTCTATTGTGTTTAGCAGACTAACTAGAGCACAGAGTGTGACCTCTCTGATTCTAGTATAACAGTCAATTTGTACATACCAGAGTTTGGTTTTACTTTAAGAGATACTTTCTTTGGGTATCTTACATCTTTCTCAGTTATGATTTCAAGCTATTGTTCGATGAAACAAAGATTTAGATGGGAAGTGAACGAAACAAACATTAGAAATGACGACGGGACCAAAGAATGCACATTCGGTGTTCTAGTTAAAATGATTAGCTCTATATGTACCCGCAAAAGGATGTTTGTAATATGATCGAAGTCTGAGGCCAATAAATGAGCAAAAAGACCAGTCACCTTACAGAACACAATTGGACTCAACTATGATGGGAAAATAAATAGTGGGCCCATGAGACACGGAGCTCATCCATAATTATCAGAACAGACCAAGAGAACGAGCCGCACATGAACAGCAATGTCTTCCCTACCATGCTAATATCTTTTTTCTTTGTCCACTCTCTTTTGGTATGACCCTTTCCTGGCACGGTAACCCTCGCTTGTTTCTCACAGTCTCCATAAAAAACTTCACATTTCGTTGATGACCTATCATCACTGGTTTCAAGCAGAGCTTTTTAAAGGCTGGATGCCCTTCCTAATACCAAATCTTCTGTATTTACACGGGCTTAGTGTCGTCACCAAATGCAACCTAAAGAAGTGGGGATACGAGGAAGACGACCTATGTAACTGCGGTTTGGTCCAAATAAACGATCACTTGTTGGTATGCGAAAAAATGGAGCACACCTGTGACCACTTCGACATACTAGTGGCCAATGAAACTCTATGTTACCAACTATTGGAAACACCAAATTTGACAGGATGAGAGATGAGGACTCGGAAAGTAAGTGCCGTCACCTAATGAAGCTGGCTTACTCCCCTCGGCGGCTATCTTCCGTGGGAAGGTTTGATCTTGGGTGATTATTTTTTCCCGAAAAAATGTAAAAAGAGATTGAATGTGAGAAGATTAGACCTCTCAAATTCTCCCCATCTTTTTACAATTCGTCAACACAGAGTTGAAAGTTTTCTCATTGGATTGGAAAACTTTCTATATCATCTATTAGCTCTACATCTGCAACTTTCATTCTTACTAATTAGAAAAGAAGATCCGCTAGTTAAACTTGAGCGATTTTTACAATGAATAAAATCACCATACAATTTGAATAATTAGTTTCCCTATTATGCACACAAGTGAACGGACCAAACTAAGTCTAGACACTGTATGCAAAGTTAGGACACCAAATAAAGATACCTTACTTGGATTTATGACAAGAATGTGATTGGAAAAAATGAAAGGGAGATTGTTATAAGCGAATAGTAAGGCCAAACGTTGGTGTATAATGCTGAAACCTGAGCAATTACCAAAGGGGAAGAGAGGGAATTGGAGTGGCAGAGATGAGAATGTTAATATGGATATGCAGACTAACAGTGAAGGATAGAGTGGAAAATTAGAAAATAAGGAACATAATGAAAGTGAGTGTTGGGAGAGAAAAGACAGGAGAAAAGAGAGTAGGTTTGGGCATTTGAAGGGTATGATAGAAAAGGAAAGACGGTGAACAGAAGGTTGTTGCTAGATAGATTCAAGGAAGCAAACGCCGACTCCAAATAGAATTCGGAAAAGGTGCCAAAGAAGAAGAAGAGGATACACTACTTGGAGCGAAGGATTCAAAAATAAAAAAATACACTTGAAATAATTGAGATCAAAACTTAAAAGCCAACAATATCCTTTTCCTTATTGACATATTTGAGCTTATGATTAAGAACAAAAATGTAAACACCAGGAACAAAGATCTGTTCATACCAATAAATACTATGCAATATTCAGGAGCAAACGAAATTTGTGAATTCAAAGAAAAAAATCAATTTACAACGCCCCATATTTTCTTACCGACACCCATATCGTCGAACGATATTACACGAGGAAGAAAAACCTATCCTACTCAGTGAAGATATGTTCAATAATGACAAATGACAAACATTCGTATGGGGAACACTTGCACGTGGTTTAAAAGCTTTTCACATGAAACAAAAATACAAATTTTGGACTTAATAGATTTTCTAATTAGGCCGACAATAGATTTTCTATTCAAATTGCAGGAGTAGAATATTTTTTCAATCAAACTATATATGAGTATACATCAAATTAATTTTCAGTATTATTATTATTCACTTAACGTCTATCAAAGTCCTCGCTATCTTGTGTGAACTGAGGCCTGAGGGTAGCTTCACAAATCACCATCAAAACAGCTGTTTCCCAGATTTAAAAAAAAATATTTTTAAGAATCTATCGCACGATAATCGTTGAGTGCAAACCGGACTTCGTGGACACCCTACTATCCTGGTGTTATTGTTACACATAATCCTCGGTTGAGTGGGCGCAGGCTCACGCGTCTAATTAATATTCAGGGTGTAATGGATTTAGTCTAGTCTAATAATATTGGAAGTAACTTGAGTCAGTTCATAAAATCGTTGAGTGCAAACCGGACTTCGTGGACACCCTATTATCCTGGTGTTATTGTTAACATATTCCTCGGTTGAGTGGGCGCAGGCTGACATGTCTAATTAATATTCAGAGTGTGATGGAATTAGTCTAGTCTAATAATATTGGAAGTAACTTGAGTCAGTTCATACAATCGTTGAGTGCAAACCAGACTTCGTGGACACCCTACAATCCTGGTGTTATTGTTAACATAATCCTCGGTTGAGTGGGCACAGGCTCACGCGTCTAATTAATATTCAGGGTGTGATGGATTTAGTCTAGCCTAATAATACTGCAAATAACTTGAGTCAGTTCCACAAAAAAGTCTCCCATATCTCAAATATTGCAAACGAATGAATGTCCCACACATATCCAAGAGGAACATTCAATAGATACACCAAATAAACAAAAACACAACATTACCAACAACGCCACGAGATCGTTAAAATCGAAAAACAATGGCACTAGAAGATTAGGGTTGGGCTATGGATTTTACAAAAATATCGAAAAAAATTTCGATATTAAATATGGATATTTTACATTTTCGATAATATCGAAAATATTGATATTTTCTTTGGATACATCGGTTTTTGATTTTTTTTCGGGTAAAAAATATTTTATAAAAGAGGTCTGTGATAACTACAGATAAAATATGCTATGAAATGAAAAATAATAAAGTGAAAGTGTATGTTATTTTTATTTTCTTTAACTTTAAAAAAGAAAAATGGCTCCTAAAATAAGAATGATGACCACAGAACTATTTAAAAAAATTTTTATGAAGAACAGCTGACAACAAACTATGTCAGAGATTATTGAAAACTTCAGGTAATACTAGTCACCTAAAGGTACCTACATATTTTTGAAGATTTTCTTTCGGTATCGATATATAGAAAAATATCGATAATTTGATTCGATAATATTTTTTTGCACTTTATTGATGAATGAAACAATATAAATGGAAAAGAGGAAGGATAGAAAAAATTATGAAAAGATATAGTTTGACTAGTTTAATAAAGTTCATTCAAAGTTAATATTTGAATTATTGTTAAAAAAGTTAATATTATTGCATAATATAAAAAAAGTTAATATTATTGCAAAATAAAAAAGTTAATATTATTGCATAGGATCAGTTTTTCATCAAGAAAAACTGATCCTATGCCACATATTTCCATGAATAGTGCTACTAAAAATCTTTTGACAATATGGAAAAATGCGAGAATTCTGTCAGAAATAATTAACATCACCAGCAACATCATCTGCAGCAACAATTGCCAACACCTATCAATAACCTCATGTTGATGATTTTTGTTTATTATTTTCAATGTTGAACCTTTGGAATCGTCAACCCCCCTCCTCAAAATTTAATATTTTACGTTTTCAGGTATGTAGAATTCGTTCGTACGCCACTCCCATATCCTGTACAGGTACAGAGCACACTTTTGGCATGGAACCCTATATAAAAATGAGACTGACAGTGACAAACAGGGAACAATTAGACCCCAAATGGAAGCTACAAACTAAATTTAATCGAAATCGGTCAACGCAAAAAGGGCCGCCGCTCACAGCGTACCGTGGACGGCGACAACGAGCGAACCGATTTTTTTCATTTGATTTTTGGATTCTACGTACCTTGAAACATCAAATTTGGGGAGGGGTGGGGGCAACAGTTTTGTAGCTAGTAAAATAATAAACCCATGTGTCACATTGGTGCGAGTTTTTATATTTTTCTGACGATTTTAACTACTATCCATGACAAGCAGGTTGTCCAACTCTTCATCTACAACATCTGCGACTACTATTCATACAAAAACACAAATCATAAATAATTATTAAAGCATAAACTTCTTGGCTACAACCACAAAAACCACTGAATTTATCCTGAGCGCAGTTCTATAACCACCAAAATAGAATTCCCATCCGAGCAATGATTACTATATCAAACCAATCAGAACTGTCCTACGCAGCTGACGAACAAGCTAAAGATGGAGAGTTCACACAAACCCTTGTGATAAAGATGGACAGACATTGTGGGGTTATCTTTTCAAGCTGAAGATGGAGAGTTCACACAAACCCTCGTGATAAAGATGGACAGATATTGTGGGGTTATCTTTTCAAGCTGAAGATGAAGAGTTCACACAAACCCTTGTGATAAAGATGGACAAATATTGTGGGGTTATCTTTTCAAGCTAAAGATGGAGAGTTCACAAAAACCCTTGTGATAAAGATGGACAGACATTGTGGGATTATCTTTTTAAGCTGAAGATGGAGAGTTCACACAAACCCTTGTGATAAAGATGGACAGACATTGTGGGGTTATCTTTTCAAGCTGAAGATGAAGAGTTCACACAAACCCTTGTGATAAAGATGGACAAATATTGTGGGGTTATCTTTTCAAGCTGAAGATGGAGAGTTCACACAAATTGGACAGACATTGTGAGGTTATCTTTTTAAGCTGAAGATGGAGAGTTCAATCAAACCCTTGTGATAAAGATGGACAGACATTGTAGGGTTATCTTTTCAAGCTGAAGATGGAGAGTTCACACAAACCCTTGTGATAAAATTGGACAGACATTGTGGGGTTATCTTTTCAAGCTGAAGATGGAGAGTTCACACAAACCCTTGTGATAAAGATGAAGAGACATTGTGGGGTAATCTTTTCAAGCTAAAGATAGAGAGTTCAAACAAACCCGTATGATAAAGATGGACAGACATTGTGGGATTATCTTTTCAGCATTCGGCAAACTTAAAAATTAAATTTACCAGAACAAAACGTATGCAAAACTCCGGAATGAAGACTCNCCCCCCCCCCCCCTCAAAATTTGTTATCTTACGTTTCAAGATACGTAGAGGGACAGCGGACGGTTTTTATAAACTGAAGGGGAGCTAACCTGAAATTGAAAACTTTCTATATTCAAAGGCGGAAGTGCTTATGATCCCCAATATGAGAATTGGCCATGCCGGGTTCACTCACGACTTTCTTTTTAAAAGAAAGCCTCACCAACATCTATCTGTCAATGTGGTGGTCTGCTGTTCGTTAAGAATATTTTGATACTGCGCCAACTTAATGATAAGACTGCAAACAACTGTACATACTCCAATGTATGTAGTCACCGGTGGGAGCAAGCCAGTTTCATTAGGTGACGGTCCTAAGCCCGCGTAAATACAGTTTGGTGTTAGGGAGGGAATTCGGACTTAAAAATACTCTGCCTAAAACCAAAGATATGGAAGGTCATCAGCAAATGCAGTTTCTGTGGATACTGTGAGAAGTAAGCGAGGGTATCGTGCCATGAAAACTAAAGAGAGATGAATTCTATTTGGAAAAAGGCGAAGTTAAAGAAGAAGAATAACTGCGTTTGCCGATTTTTACGCTTGAAAATCAGAGCTGATGGTCCGTCAACTTAACGAAACCAGCTATGTTCCTCTCTTCAACCTCCTCCGCCGTTCGGAGGTGGTGGTCCGTCAGCTTAACGAAACCAGCTATGTTCCTCTTTTCAACCTCCTCCGCCGTTCGAAGGTGGTGGTCCGTCAACTTAACGAAACCAGCTATGTTCCTCTCTTCAACCTCCTCCGCCGTTCGCAGGTGGTGGTCCGTCAACTTAACGAAACCAGCTACGTTCCTCTCTTCAACCTCATCCGCCGTTCGCAGGTGGTGGCCCGTCAACTTAACGAAACCAGCTATGTTCCTCTCTTCAACCTCCTCCGCCGTTCGCAGGTGGTGGTCCGTCAACTTAACGAAACCAGCTATGTTCCTCTCTTCAACCTCATCCGCCGTTCGCAGGTGGTGGTCCGTCAACTTAACGAACCAGCTATGTTCCTCTCTTCAACCTCCTCCGCCGTTCGCAGGTGGTAGTCTGTCAACTTAACGAACCAGCTATGTTCCTCTCTTCAACCTCCTCCGCCGTTCGCAGGTGGTAGTCCGTCAACTTAACGAAACCAGCTATGTTCCTCTCTTCAACCTCCTCCGCCGTTCGCAGTTGGTGGTCCGTCAACTTAACGAAACCAACTATGTTCCTCTCTTCAACCTCCTCCGCCGTTTTGGGATGAGCCTCTTGGATTTAGACACTCTTGGGATCTATCACTTATATAAGATCCCAAAACATCAATTTAATACGATATTTTCAGATCCCAGATCGTAAACAAGGCAAGCAATTTATTGCATATAAAATGCATCACTCATAATTTTATGAAATAATCAAGCAAAAAAAAAAATATAAACTATAATACTTGTCACCAATCTAACATTTATGATAAAAACAAGATATTTTAATAAGTCTGAGAACATCCAGACTGCATGATGAAGACATATGGCGACAGATTGACATTGGTCAATGTGTCTTTTGGTGCATAATCAACATGAATTGGTCATCTACGAGAAGACTTTAATGTCATTGACCAGAATCCATGAAGACCAAATTTGTATATACTCTGCGGTCAGTTCAGGCAGGAAGAGGAAACTGCTTATCGCGTCATTATTAATGCAACTCCCTATTTTAAGAAATGAAAAACATATACGTTCCTCTCCGGCACCAAAAGTGCTCTTTGTGAATACTCCCTCTTAGGAAGTTTTCACACTAAGCAGAGACAGTGTCAATGCCGTGACCGGCAAGTGATCAGCCTGACAAACCTTAAAATATTTTTCTAGGCAGTTGAAGCAACATGTTTCATACTAGTTCATGCTCACGATCTGTGGGAACAACTTGCCGGCACTTTCACTGCTTAGTATGAATGCCCCTTTATAGCATTGACTGATTTTAATGAAGAAAGTGCCATAGTAAGCAACTCTGATTCTAAACCTTCAGTGTTTTGTATTGGAGTTTTCTCATTCTTCTGTCGTTGCTGTGAAAGAAATGAGAAGACACATGTTTTGCTTTTTACCGAAAAATGTAAAATAATGTACCCAATATGTCACTTGTTTAAGTAAAATTTATCTCCCATCACTATTTTTCCCTTATCTTTATCAATATTTTTGCTTTTTATTTCATAATTTTCTCTTGCGTGGCGTATGAATAAGAGAATAGGGCGTAGTCAGTTTCTCCGTATCGTATAAAGCATGTCAAATTTAGTAATTTGATAGGTACCTACATCTATCCCCTTGTCATCTACACCGAGAGTTATATAACCTTTTTAGTTAATAAATTTTCATCAGGAATGCCCTCTCTTTTTGGCTGACATATTCCTGAACACAAAAAATGTTCATTTATATTTTATTCCCTCGTTTGGTGTTTTAATCGCCATTGTGTTAAAACTAGTCCCCATCTCACCTTTACATTTTTAAATTAATTTAAAGAAAAAGAATGAGGGACATAAGACTATGGGATGGTTAGGAGCAACGAGACAAACAGCGACACCAAATAGAATTGAAAGGTGCAGTTTTAAAGAAGAAGTAAAAAGCCATCATCATCAACGTTGTCAAACACTCATAGCCCATCGTTGAACAAGGGTCTCCTCCTGAGCTCTCCAGACTGTTCTATCCTGTGCTCCTGCTTGCCATCTTGTTTCTGCCACGTTCTTTACATCATCTCTCCATCTAGTTCTTGGTCTCTTTCTTGATCTTTTATCATTTCTAGGACATATATATCTGTTTTCCATGTTTCGTCGGTTCTTCTTGCTCGGGGAACATATGCTGTAGCCCCATACAGCCTAAAGCTGATGATGTGGTCCTAAAGTTGTAAAACCAACTGAAAATTGTTTTTGATCAGGAACGGGATCTGTAGAGGCTATAATGGATACACTTTTTTTAAAAACATCTCGATAACGAACGCACGATGCTCACGAGACCAAACCATTGCGACACATAAAAACTAGATGTCATTTCGTGTTGAATATCATAAACCAATCGCTCCTCCCACTTTCACTTTCTCTCCCACGATTTTTTGAGATGTGGGAAAAGTAATTGCCGCACCCTGTATATTAAGATCTCAAATTTAATACGATATGTTTTATTCAACCAATTTAATACGATATGTTCAGATCCCAGATCGTAAATAAGGCAAGCAATTTATTGCATATAAAATACATCCCTCATAATTTTATGAAATTACATCATCTCTCCATCTTTTTCTTGGTCTTTTATCATTTCTAGGGTATATATATATATATATCTGTTTTCCATGTTTCGTCGGTTGCACTCTATCCATCACTTTTGTTTGATTCCTTATCCATGGCATTATCTTCTTCTTCGTCATCTTGTTATTCCCAAAATGTTTCTTTCCATACTTCTTTGAGTTTTTTGTAATGTTTGCATGCTAGTTGTTGTTTTAGTGACAAGTGCCTTTTTTTATTTATCTGTATCCACTGCTTCATCTATAGGTAAATTCAGTAAGAGGGCCACCCCTTTTTGGTTGGCTTCAGAGGTCGATTGGTGTAAGGTCGGTGGGATTGGTAGGCTTCATGTTTCACACACGTATGTAATAGCCATACAATACCTTAATACAAATCAGACGTTTTGATAACCGGTAAAAAATCAAAGATCATACATAACGGTAAACAAGACACAAGACTAACTTATGACAACATATAAGAACCGAATGAAATGATTGACTGCATTCCATCAAGATGATGATTGTCGCGGCGACAAATCTGGCAACCACCGGCAACGTATGACTAAGTAACAGCAAACACAATAAGTACTAATTATCTTTGCAAACTACACCAGTGTGATTCAAAATATATCATACAGGATGTACAAGTTGCCAGATGGTCAGCGTTGGTATACAGATTGACAAGAGGCAATTTACATCAGGGAAAACTAGAACAACATTATCACAGGCCTAGGGTAAGTAGAAGAACACGTCATTTACACTTTTAGCCTGGCGTCGTTTATAGATCGTTTCTTCCAAAATCTTAATTAATTCTATGTCTTCGGGATTTTACACTGAAATTTGATCCAATTTTTTTTTTAACTCAGAAATGGACATGTATTGAATAAAACATATCCATATAATAAGCTGCTACATTCACAGTTTGGAAGGATCTGTGACCGAATGGTTACCAAAAAATGTGGATGAACTGGATTACAGAGAATATGTAAATGTACGGATTGTTCGTTGAGTTGCTTCATGGTAAGGCCCAACGGTCCCATTTTTTGTGGGTATCACAGCATTGCATAATAATAATAAACCTTTATCTTTGTATAATATGTAATACACATGAAAAAAATCAGCCCTTAGCTGAGGTTCCTTTTCGTTTACTAATACAGCATTTACTAATAAATAATCCCTTAAATCTTCTAATACCAAACCACATCTTTTTTTTCTCTGCCGCCCCTAGTGGCTACTAATATTAAAGCAGCTACTCAATAGTCCTCACAAGATTGAGTGCACTCAAAATCACAAACATTTTCCGACCCCGGGACCAGGAAGACTGCTCCTGGTCTCGGAGTAGCTCGAGTAGAGTATTTTTGTGAACGTTAGTGAACTCCACTTTTGACCCCAGTATACAATTATACATCCTGAAATGCGCTTGTATATGTGTATGTTTGTTTGTCACGCGATGCAAGCCACAATTTTCGTCCGATTTTGACAAAATTTGGTATATATGATATATGTTTAGGACATGAAAGAAATTTGCTGTATAGATTTTGGGGGCCCCAGGGGGACCAATATTGTGTTTTTTGATAATGATTTTTATCTTTTTAGCGGTTTATTGTAGAAACGTAAAATTTTGATATGTTATGGCTGATATTAGGGGCTTTTTGATTTATGAAAAATTTGGAGGCTCTGCCCCCCCCCACCGGGGGGACCCAATATGGTGTTTTTTGATAATGATTTTTATCTTAGCGGTTTGTTGTAGAAACGTAAAATTTTGATATCTTATGGCTGATGTTAGGGGCTTTTCAATTTATGAAAAATTTTGTTTTTTGAAAATGATTTTTTTAAAATTTGATTGAGATATTAATTTTTTTTTTTTTTTTAGTAAATGACTACAACACTAACGTGAACACCTGATCATCTTGATCCACTAGTGTAAATAACGTGATCTAGATCCCCTAGTCCTGTTATACCGTTATCTGGTTCATGTTCACCCTGTATACAATTTCCTCCCAGAGAAGTACTGAGAAACATCGTATTACTTGCCAGCAAAAACTATCCTATCAGATTCACATAATGAAATTACTGTCACTCCAAAGGCACCAAACTGTATCATGAAATGTTCAAATTACGCATCGCCATTAGACTTTCGTCAGTCGGTGATAAATTAAATATTCCCCTAACATGAAACTAATGTTAGCAGACACAGACGTCTGCATGATAACAAGATGTTCGAAATTCCCAATCACCACAAGGCATCATGAGTAATGAGAATAGCTTCATTTCCTATGATTCATTTTATTTGATGAAATATTTGATGATTTTGATTTTCACAACAAATAGGTGCTGCCTAATTCGATGAAATATACGTTCTCGTGATGTTGCCACCGAGGCGAGGGGAGCAAGCGAGCAGCTTCATTAGGTGACGGTCTTAAGTCCGTGTAAATACAGAAGGTTTGGTGTTAGGAAGGCCATCCAGCCTTTAAAAAAATCTGCTTCAAACCAATGATGAGAGATCATCAGCAAAAAACTAGTTTCTGTGAGAAGCAAGAAAGTGTTACAGCTAAACAGAGTACGCACTGAACAAAAGGTTCTGCCATGGTAGAATTAAAGGCCCAACCCCAAATAGAATTGGGCACGGGTGAAGGACCTGGAACGCACATCATAGTTTCAACACCCTTGCCAATCGGATCCACAAGAAAAAAAAAAAAAATTGNTCCACAAAAAAAAAAAAAAAACTTGTGAATCCGCGTTTGCAATAGGAACTTTATTCTAAATGGACCAAATCAAAATCTTTTCGGTAACTTCATGTCAATCTATTTCCTACCATTTCTCCAAACCTGAATCGAGAAACAGTTGATTTTAAGGGAAGTGTGTTTAGGACAATGTTATTGTCAAAGAAGGATGATTTGCGGGTGACATCCTTCAAGGACGAGTCTACTCGAGCTGATAGAGTAAAAACACAAGACTCTTATACAGGGTGATTTATAATTATATGTACAACTGTACATACGTAAACCACATATTCTATGGACCATTTTAGGGTTTTAAGTACATTCAGGGTCAACTCTATAACAAAAGTTACAAAAATGCTTCCTAAAAAGGACAAGGCCCTTTGAGGTTAATTTTTTTTTTAATTTGGCTTCCCACATTGTCCTTACCCCGCCTGGGTTGGGCCGGAAAAATAGCCATCACAAGGTCCGAACCCACGTGGACACCCGCATTAGACAACCTCGCTGGACGTTGTTTAACTTCAGTAATCTATAGGGAACTGGTGTATTCAACGTGCCATAGACGCTAGCAACGTACTTTTTTAATTACGCCTTAAATGTTTAGTTATTGGAACGGGAAAAAAGCATCCCCAATTCAAGATGTCAGCGTCCTTCTGATATGGAAATCATGTTCATTACTCTTTCAAGGGCAACCACAGGTGGGTCAACTGAAAGAAAATAGATCATAACTTTTTTATGGTTGACCAAATTTGATCTTCTTTATCGCCCAGTTAAAACCAATGTTATTATGAACAAAAAAGGTCCGAATATTTTTTTTCTCAAACCAACGAAAGTGAATGAAATTTGAAATGGAAGATTTGGGTGAGAAACTAATTACGCTTTCGATATGAAACTGCATTGCAGTGATTGAAATGGTTCTGGGGGGCTCATGTCAATTATTAGATGTAAGATGAAAAGCTGTTGCTATTGTTAAAGATAATGTTGTTAAATTTGTCATTGTTGATGCGGTTGTAAATCATCCTCATCATTGAGTAGCGTCATCGCTTCCGATGGTTGCCAGATTGATGGTAAAGATGGTTGTAAATAACTAGATCAAATCTAACCTGGTAGTGCCTGCAAACCCGAACGGAACTGGGCAAGCTCAACCAGGTATATCTGGATTGGGTACCGGGATATAAGGGGATTGCAGGAAATGAACGAGCTGACCATTCGTGAAGGAGGGCGTCAGAAGCCCCCTTCATTGGTCCTGAACCGGCAACTGAACATTTTGGTCTTAGAAAACACCTGCACAAAATGAGTTGTTGTTATTGTTGATCATGATGAAGGAGAATGATTAAAATTGAAAGTGCAAAATTACATTTCTTTTCAAACAATATTTTGTTATTATTTTGATTCGCAATATCTGGCTCGTTCATTTTAAATTCCACGATGTTTATGTATTTGTATTTGAATTTCTTGTCTCCCTCTTCCAAGTGTAAACATTTCAGACGTCTGGCATAATATTTTAATGTAAACAAATTTAATTTAAGTAAAAAAAATAATAATAATAATTACATAGGGACTTCACATAACTCTTTTTTTTTTTAAGTGTTCAAAATTTTATTATGGTAGGTCATGATATTTGAGTCGAACAGAATTATACGTTTAAATAAAAAAAGGTGTTGACACGAAAAATAACTCTGCCAATTATTGCACATGGGTTTGTTATTTTAGTGGTTAAAAAAATTCAACACCCCCCACCCAAATTATGAATTTTACTACAAGATAAACAGAAATAACAGAATCCAGAAATTTAATTTACAAAAACGTACGTTCGCCGCGCTTATTATGCCGTGAGCAGTACTTTAGCACTTTACGTTGACCGAATTGGATGAAATTTGGTGAGTAGGTTTATAAGTACATTATGGCCCAAAACTTTTCGTCACTATTAGTCACATATAAATTTCGTGAGTAGGTTTATAAGTACATTCAGGGTCTAATTCTGGCCCAAAACTTTTCGTCACTATTAGTCACATATACATTTGGTGTGTAGGTTTATAAGTACATTCAGGGTCTAATTATGGCCCAAAACTTTTCGTCACTATTAGTCACATATACATTTGGTGTGTAGGTTTATAAGTACATTCAGGGTCTAATTATGGCCCAAAACTTTTCGTCACTATTAGTCACATATACATTTGGTGTGTAGGTTTATAAGTACATTCAGGATCTAATTATGGCCCGAAACTTTTCGTCACTATTAGTCACATATACATTTGGTGTGTAGGTTTATAAGTACATTCAGGATCTAATTATGGCCCGAAACTTTTCGTCACTATTAGTCACATATACATTTGGTGTGTAGGTTTATAAGTACATTCAGGATCTAATTATGGCCCGAAACTTTTCGTCACTATTAGTCACATATACATTTGGTCTGTAGGTTTATAAGTACATCCAGGATCTAATTATGGTCCGAAACTTTTCGTCACTATTAGTCACATATACAAGATATAAAAAAATCAATGTTAATCCGTCAAACTTGAGACTAAAATGAGATCATTTTACTCTATAGTATAGGGCAATTTTCGAAAATACTTCCCCTACAACCCTACAAGCTACAGTTCCTGGAAGTTATAACTCAGGTTTCACGTCATTTTTGGTTTATTATCTTCAATAATGAACCTTTGGAATTGTCACGAGAGAGAAAAAAACGTCACGAGAAAAAAATATACCCCNAAAATTAAAATTTGATATTTTGCGTTTCAAGAATGCAAAAATCCGTTTGTCCGCCGTACGCCGTGATGGGCACTTTTGCCACTTAGTGTTGACCGATTTGGATGAAATTTTGTATATGAGTCCCATTTGGGGTCTCATTGTGTCCCGAATTTTTTGGGCGCAACCGAAGACACCGTTGGCGGTTTTTGTTGCTATTTAGCGGTTTTCAGTATTGCTGTCTAAAAAGAGAATGGTAAGAGCTTGAGATTTGAAATTTGATATGTATGTCAAATTTAGGGTCTAATTACGTCTCAGAGTATTCTTTTTTGGGGGAATGGTTAACCAGTAAAATAATAAACCCCGGTGTCACATTGGCAGAGTTATTTTTATACGAAACGTAACGGGCGTTCTAGTGTTATCGTGGTGTTAAAACTAGATCTCACTTCGATCGGGCAAAAGTAGTGTTTTTCCATATTATATAAAAAAAAAACAATCTGAATTTTATTTTTTGCCGTTCTGGGACTTTTCATGGGCACTGTAAAGGTGACTGAATTTAACGAAAACTTAAGCCTATTCACATTTAAATAGGGTCTCCACTCTATTTTTCCAAAAAAAAAAAAAATCAAACGAAAAAAATAGGTCAATTTGGGGTAACCAATTTTTGCATGTTTGACAAAATTCTTCAAATGACGGCTCAATATATCAAACACTTTCGCGACAACATATTGTTGTTATTTATTCAAAATAATAATAAAAAGCGTTCAGTTTGTAATCGTCTCTGAGTGAACACTCCTCATACATGCCTTCCCCTCCATAACTCCTCATTCCTACTTCTCCAGAATGTGTTCGAGTCAAAATTCTCATTTATCTTGCCCTCTTCACTTCACATTGCAAGTTGCTTTCGTTTATACAGAACATTACAAAAAAAAAGTGTAGATCACTCTCATTTAAAACTGCCACCTTGAGGTACCGGTTGGCCCACTAGGACCCAAAAACGAATTAACCAATTGATAATTCTCATGTTTTTTTCTCACTTTTCTCAAAAAATTAAAAAGTTATTTCTGAAGAAATTTTTGAGACCCGAATAAAATTTGATCATTTACTTTAAATAATACTTTCTTGACTTCTCTTTTCTTGAATATATTGACTATTCTCTTGATTTCTGTTTATTATTTTCAATAAATAACGAACGAATCTATTTATTTTAACAAAAATCAATAAAAAAAAGTTTTTTTTACAATTAATAAATGAATCCAAAATAGAAAATTATTTTTTCACGAGAATCAAGCATTACGTTGTTTCAAGAAAAGCTTTTTCTTCAGCCTGTATATTCACAGAAAAACATTTCCAAGATTACAAGAGACCCAATCTCTTCATTATTACATATACTATACATAGCACTGTACTCGTATCAATCAATCTAAATCACGCATTATATTCCGTTTCTCCCAAAAAGGTTTTTTTTTTTTTTTTTAATTTATAAATTTATAATTTTTTCACATTTCGCTAAATTGTTACGCACAATTTATTTATAATTTATTACTTTAAACTCTTTTCTTTCATGTATGATTGAAAAGAAAAAAAACTGTTGTGAACATCACACTACTTTTCTTATCTATATAAAAAAAAAACTTTGTGAACATCACACAACATTCCTTATCTATAAAAAACAAGTATTGCAATGCGCTGATATTTTTCATGTGGAGTTTTCAATGCCAAAATAAGTTTCGACGTCCCCAGATCCCAACTGAGGAGTTTCAGCCATTATCCCGCGTGCGTGTATGACTGTAATTGAACAGTAGGATGTCTATGAATATAATTGACGTACATATCAAGTTTCTAGCACATGTCCTTCTCCTTTAATTTTTTTATATAAAAAAAAATGATTCAAGAATCTTTGCTCGTACTTCGTACGTCTGCGAAATTCAAAATCAATTTAGTGATTTCAATGTCGTTGTTTTGTTTTTTAAAACTTCTCTACTTTGTATTGCGGTGATGCCTACGCTTGGGGTGGAATCGACCCCTGTTTAGAAAAATCTATATTTTAGTCAAGGATTTTTTTTTTTTTTTTTTTTTTTTNTTTTTTTTTTTTTTTTTTTTTTTTTTTTTTTTTTTTGGCCGTTACGTTTTTTTCCAGAAAAAGGGGTACTTTTCAACTTCGGTTTTTAGTGATAATCGACCATTAATCGAGAAGAAACCGGAGAAAGTAGTCTTGTAATATGTATGGCGAAACAATACATAGTAGTCTTGTAATATGTATAGCGAAACAATACAAATTACAAGATTCTTATTTGTAAGATTCTCATTTGTAATCTTTGAATTCTTTAGCACTACCCACAGACCACCTCTGAATCTACATTGTCAATTTTTCTATATTTTAGTAGTAGTCTTGTAATATGTATAGCGAAACAATACAAATTACAAGTTTTTCATTTGTAATCTTTGAATTCTTTAGCACTACACACAGACCACCTCTGAATCTACATTGTCACTTTTTCTATATTTTAGTAGTAGTCTTGTAATATGTATAGCGAAACAATACAAATTACAAGTTTCTCATTTGTAATCTTTTAATTCTTTAGCACTACCCACAGACCGCCTCTGAATTTACACTGTCAATTTTTCTATATTTTAGTAGTAGTCTTGTAATATGTATAGCGAAACAATACAAATTACAAGTTTAACATTTGTAATGTACAACTTCTTTAGCATTACTCAAAGATCACCTCTATCATTGACAATAATCTAACCAGATTACAGATTGACATTGCATCTTCTCATGTTTATTCTATTTTCTATTTTACCAATTGTTCTTTTTATTGTTAAGATTTACAAATCTACAACAACAAATTGGTTTCACTTGAAAGATTCGCTTGACTGAATTAACAACATGGCCTCAATAGAAACTGTTGAAGGTAAAAGATACAAACAGGAACATCTCGAGTCTGGTATAGTTTTAATAATAGATATAGCAAAACAACGTCTGAAGTCAACTCCTAGCTAGACACTCAACAAGCAACAAGATAAACAGCGTCCTCGCGATGAATAGTTCTACATGTTAGGACAACCTAAAACGCACAACATCACAGTTCCGCCCAAGGACTGAGCGGCACAATTAGCCGCCCACCTCGTAATTTTTGATATTCTCAAACAAAATAATTACAACTCGAAATGGCAGCTCCAGGAACTCCGCCACTTTCACTGGGTTCCGCTATAGGTCAATGACGGCAAATGAGGTGTACGCATTTAGCATTGCGAGTCAGCCTGACCTGAGTTAGGTAAGTTTCATGCGGGTCTCACGTCGTAGTGTCTTCTTCTCCACGGATAAAGCACGGTGGGCTTTGGAGAATTCTGTTGTCTTTTGTACTCTTAATGTTTTGACACCACTTCTCGCATGTATAGGACTTCTGTGTAAGTCGGAGATATTATGCGATAACGCGGCACATTTTTCTTAATATCACGTGGTAGGAGAGGGTTTTTAACAGTAGCATTACATCAGTAGCATCCAAGGTGACTCGCAAGTATTGCCCCAAAAGAATGATATTTCCCAATGGAGATGATCTTCGTGGGTCATTTGATGACATGCGATAGCCGCTCACAACGCTACATTTTGGCAAGTCTGTAATTCCGTCGATTTTGATTTAAAGAGCTGAGGTACATGATGTTAGTTTTGCGTTTAGTTTAGACGCTCATTTTTCCATCATTTTTGGCTTTAATTTCAGCATGTCTAAACGGCCCTTAACATCTAATAAATGACCATTAGATGTTAAGACGGGGTTTGCACTCTCCTTTCACTGGAAATTTACAATCCAGTTACCCACAACTCAGCCTGAATTGTGCAAGGAATAGGCAACATTACGAGGTCGTGAACAACGTGGTCACCCGCTTAGTAAAACCTAGCTGCACGTTGCTTAATTTCAGTGATTTAACGGGAATGGGTATGTACGACGTGCCATAGAAGTTGGCTATATCAAATTTTAATAGAAACTTTAACTTCAGTACAAATATAAATAGAAACAGTTATCATATAAAACAAGTTCTAATTAAGAATACATACACGCGCGCGCGTTAGATGTAATGCGCGGGTGGGACGTGTGTGTGTGTCGCGTACCATTATCGGGATGCCAGTAACCTAACAGTTAGATAGAAGATCAGTAAAGTGCCATTGTATTGCCAGTGCCAATGCAGTGGAATTCTTCAAGCATGACTCATCGCAATCATAATGCGGTTCATATTTTATAATCTACACCTTCGCAATTAAAGTAAACTATCAGTGTCGTGGCATGATATGCAAATTGGGGGGATTTGAGTAATAGTGGCGTATATAGGGAGTACCCAACATTTTTTTCAACAGAATTGCTGCGATCAATAATTTAATAATACCTTCCTCCTGGTGCGGAAGGTATTATGTGCAGGGATTTTTGTTTCATTCCCTGGGTGCACTCAGCCCCGTAATACTAGAATCTCACAAAAAAATTATCATGTAAAAAAGGGCAAGTTCCACCCACTCTTCCAAAAAAAAATCCGCCCATGAAATTAGTGATATCTATTATTGGGGCCAAATTTATTGTTGCTGTTGTGTATTCCGCCCTTAAATTTATTATTACACGTTCTTCTGTCTCAATTCTCTTAAAGTAATACTGTGCAGGACTTTCATGGGCGAAATTTTTGGAAGAGTGGGTGGAACTTGGACTTTTTTCAATGATATTTTTTTGTGAAATATCAATACTTTTTGTAATGAGTAACTGATTATTTGGCCGTTTTTTCTTTATTTCTTCTTCTTCTTTTCGATTATACAACATATCGGAAACCAAATTGCATGTAAATATCTAACTTTATGCAAGATTTCAGTGTTTTATCAGTTAAAACAACATTAAAATACAGTATTGCTAAAGCGACACCGTTTTGGAGCACTAAAGAGTTAAAAAGTTCAAATTTTCAGATTTTTCCCTTTGTTTGGATGTCAATTGCTAACTTCATGCAAAATATCAGCGCTCTAGGTATACAAAAGTGCCTGAAACTTTTGATGATGAGTGAATCAGTCAGTCAGTGAGTATCCAAAAGTGCAAAATTTGAAATTACCTATCTCCTGTCCGGGTTAACATTAACTTTTGAAGTTTATCCTGTAGTATTGCACTATACTACAGAATGTATGTTCAAAACTTCAATGACCTATCCCTTGTAGAACCGGATATCTGATGGTATGAAAAACCTGGTGAATTGCTTCGTGTAAAGATACACTGGTGCTTTCCGGAACTTGGCCAGAAGATAAAGATGTCGTAAGAGACGAAAGCGCTCGTGACTCATCAATTTACTCGTAGTCGATAGAAAAGTAATAGCACATTCTTATATTTCAAAATGACTACAGACATCCTCAATAATATTTCTTATTTGATTTTTTTCAAAAATTCAAATTTTCAAAGATTCGTTATAATCCCATTAGCCAAATTGGCAGTTTTTCTTTTACAAATTAAGATAGATGAAAGAAATGACGGTCCTACCTGAATGTACAGCCAAGTGAGTGTAAACAGCTTCCGCCACTTCTAATTCTGTCACCTCTTCCCACAACCCATCTGAGGCTAAGACAAGGAAATCTTCGGAGCCATCCAGTTGATAGAAATGAACTTCCGGATCGGCACACACATACGGCTTAAAATCTTTATCACCTAAAATAAATCACAAGATAATTTTCCGAAAATAAGTTTTAATGGACAGTTATTATTATTATTTAGTGTGTTTCAGCGGGTTAAAAACCGCTGACACATTCAAATTTGGGAACAAAAATACCCCCACCTCTAATAATCATACAAAAATATAAATATATATATATAAAAAATCAATATAAAATTTAATCGGGGAAAAGCGGTTTTGAAGTGGTGTTTAAATGGCATTATCTAGATTAAATGACTCTAGTCTAAATGGGATTATCAGTATTATTTAACAAATTTATATTAGACATCCTATTGGTAACTTTAAAAAACACTACCGTTATTTATGACGTAAGGGATTATCAGTGTTAAATGACTTAAAGCGCTATTTACAGCAAGTGTCATTTAATTAGATTTTTATTGGAATTGAAGTGTAACTTAGAATATGTAATGATAGGTAATGCGAAAGTGCAAAATATACCTTATTTATTTATTGTAATTTTCATGTGAGTTTCAAATGAAAATATTGACTGCCTTGAAAATCTAGTCCTAAAATCCCAAATCAGTTTTAGCCAAACATCATAACTTCTAAGCGCTCTCCTCACCGGGGGTGGGGCGCATTTTTATTGGTCGATTCCAGAAGTTCATCATTGAAAATAATATAATACCTGTGGAATCAACCACCGAAAATGCCCCCAATTTTTTTTACCATACTCACCAATAGCTCTAGTAACTCCTAAAGTGCCCTGCACACGCCACTGTTTGTCAAAATATAGAACACACCCACCCATGGATTCTATTCTCGTTCGTTCAGACTGGAAAAACAGAAATTAAAATTAAATTGTAAGGGCATACCTTTTCTGCCTTTTCACAAGACATGTATGATAAAGGGTGTTTGGTCAAATTTAGAGGGCGCCTTCTAATGTCACCTATAATGTCGACTGTTGTTTGCTTCATTCATTGGGCAAGGTCGCAATGCCCAGTTGTATACAACCTTTAGTTCCTGACGGAATTTTTCTTGCTTCAACCTTAATGTTTCGGTAGCCAGCGTCTATGGCACGTTGAATACACTAGTTCCCAATAGATCACTGAAGTTAAGCAACGTCCAGCGAGGTTGTACCATGTGGGTGTGCGTGGGTTCGCGCCCTCGTGATGCTAACTATTTTTCCGGCCTAACCCAGGCTGGATGAGGTCAATGTGGGTAGCTGGTTTGCAAGTTTTCAGCGAATAGACCCCCATCTTGAATGACGAATAGATGTTAATGAGACGTTAAGCAAAATTTAAAAAGAAAAAAAAATGTATCGGTATCAATACTTGGAATCCGTAGTTTTGTCGTATTGGTCTTTTTTTGCTTAACGTTTCTCTAACATTGGTCCATTTGCTGGCAACTTGCAAACCAGCTACCCACATTGATCTCACCCAGACTGGGTTGTACAGGAAAAATAGCCAGCATCACGAGGGCGTGAACTGACGTGGACACCCACATGATACAACCCCGCTAGATGTTGCTTATCTTCAGTGATCTAACGGGAACTGGTGTATTCAAAGTGCCATAGACACGCTGGCTCTAGTCTTCTTTTGTGGTCTGAATTTCATTTTTATTGATGTTAAATAATGGTCCGTTTACACACCATTATAAAGACAAAGCCTTTTTTTCCTGTTCACACTATCTGAAAAACCACCTAATTAATCAAGCCTTTTTGCATGATTATAGGCATAATCCAGAAGGACATAAGACAATTTTTATGTCGATTTATTGTGTAATTCTCAATTTTAGATATATTTTTACCTTACTCCGCCAAAATATTTCAAATGATTGTTAGCATGGCATCAGAACGGGAACGGCCATGTCTTAAAGGCACCCTGCTAGTCTAAAAATACACACTCTTACAGAGCGTGTGAAAATAAAACTTTGGCAATAGCTCTCACTCAATTAATGGGCCACCTTCAAAACCGGACAAGGCGTTCGAGAGTTATCTTATTACAAACAAATGTTCAAAGAAAATTCGTATACTTAAAACTAAATCTCACTTAGTTCAGTCAAAATACGTTCATTTTCAATCATGTTAATAACATTTTACAACCTAATGATCTATTTTTCTGGCATAATCGTCATTTTAATCGTTGTATTTTTATGTCTGTTATAGCAGTTTGACGTCATGTTGTGTAGGAAGCTTTGTTGAACTGCGCCTTCCACTTGACTAAATTAAAAAAAATTTGCAAATATCAAATTCTATTTTCATGTCATAGCAGTTCGACTTCATCTTGTCAAACTCCTTTGTGACAACCTTACCTCTAAACTCGGCCTATGTGATGGATATACAAGTTGACCCACTCTTCCACTCTTTGACAGTATAGCTTCTGTGTCTCCTATCCAAGCTATGTACAATTGTTTAAGCTCTTGTAACACTAACGCCACAACCACAGTAGATCCACTTGCTAAATTCTGGGAAATATCAAAATCACAAGGAAAAAAATAAGGCAACTAGGTATCACTTCTGTAGACAATAGACCTCACTAACTAAGGTAATTCCTCCTGAGTGTCGATCATCATTAGGTGGTTTAACAAATTGGTGATGTGTGTTGTAGCAGCATGCAGCAATCATGAGCCAAAGAAGACTAAAATCAATGATATTGATAACATTGTCTTTCATCACCATCAGGAGAAATGAGGATGATCGCTGTGAGACAATGTGGGTCTTCTTTTGGTTAGCATTGCTGTAATGATGGTCTTTGGCCAAACATATTCGAGTGCTTGGGTTGCCCTGGTACGTAGAACCAACCATCTGGAGACGCACAGTTGGTGATAAAATGAAACAGTTGGGTAAAGAATGGCTGTCGCTTTATTAGACACTAGCGGTTTTATCCTTGCTTCGTTACGATTATTATACCGAAGAAGAAAAAAATCGGTAACATCGTATCAAGTTTCTTCCATTTGTCGAAAACTGAATCTAGACATGGAGAGAACAGTTGATTTTAAGAAGGACATCGCTGCAAGAACAAAAACGATTAATTATTATAGGACAAAGGAGATTGGGGGAGCATGGGTTCATGCCGACCCTGTACATTGTAAGCCTTAGAAAACAAATTTCTCGTTCTTATGTTTCTAAGGCATGGCTGGTGGTTAGTATTTTCTAAATATCATATCCTAAAACAGCAGCCTAAAAAATCGCTTTAAAGTTTACATCAATTCAAGGTGTCGGAGAGTGACTTGCTGAATTTGGTTAATAAATTGGAGATTTGGCCGTAACTCTAAAACGTTTGCAATTTTTTAGTTCTGATAATTTCCCTGAAGTCCTAGGCTGTGATTTCGGGGGAAGGGTCCTTTCCTATCAATTTTTCGCTAACTTCTATCGTTTGGGAATAGGAACAGACAACCCATAACAGATACATACAGATTTCTGATTTATATATTTAGATAGTAAATTATTTAATGATCAAGGTTAGCCACATTCCTTCAAGAGGTTCGAAGCCCTAAATAAATTACATGAAATTGCGACTTCGGAAATTCATCTAAGGTTAATTTCTTGCCCCGAAATACTCCCGACAGTAGCGAACAAGTAACTAGTCAACAAATACTTACTTCAGCTTTCGCCTTCTCTAAAAAGCAAGCATCAGTCTTCTTAAATGAATTGATTAAAGCTAAATCTGGACGGGAAGGATAGTGTTGAGACTCAACTAGGAACTGAAATAAATGTGACGCCGAATACATGGCCGCTTCAGCGCCGCCATGGCCATCAAATACAGCATAAAAACTGGCCGAACCATAATCCTGGGAACAAAGATAAAATAATGAGGGTGTCTGCAGACAGTCAGATACTTACTTATCTTATCGCATAGCACACATGTTAGTATATATGCAAGGAAAAACAAATACACCATGTTCTTATGTGAGTCCGCAGAACGAACAATGCGCAGACTCCCATAAGAACCGGTAGTCCTCAGATGGTTGGTTCTACGTACCAGGGCAACTCAGACATTCAAAAGTGTTTGGCCAGAGACCACCAATAGAGCAATGCAAACCAAAAGTAGACCCATATCGTTTCACAGTAATTATACTCTTTTTTTTCTGATGGTGATTATTTTCTGTGATGAAACAAATGTTTACCAATATCATTAATTTTAGTCTCCTAAAACTCATGATTGCTGTCACAATAACAACATAAGAACCTATGTATTTGTTTTTTCCTTGCATATATGCGAATATGTGCTATGCAATAAGATACGTAACAATGCGGCTGTCTGCGAGCACCGTTACCGACAATAGCACACTCCGGCTAAACCTCTAAAAACAATAAATCAATAAAAATCATCTTCCAATTATAAAAAGAGTTTTTCTTGTTTTTTTCTTGTCCACGCTAACTGAAAAACTACCCAATCCATCGGTACTAAACCTTTATTTACGTAACTGTGGACATAACGGAGTTTTCAATGTCGATTAAAGAATTGATTATCTTTTTTAGAGACATTGTTATCTTACTATCGGTACCAAACTATTTGAAAGGCATGGCGGCCGTGCATGTACGGCAGTGTCTCTAAGGCGGCCAGCAAAGCGGGCTGAGCCTGCTAGTATTTTTTTGGGGGGGGGGGAAATAGGAGGCCACCCAGAACTGAGAAGGACATAATTCCAGCTCAAAAACGGACATTAAAGTGATCAAAATTGATTGAATGGGCAAGAATGTAGCTTATCAAAAACATGAATGTTCCTGACCATTACCCCTATTTGCCAGAATTAGATTAAGCTGTTTATGTTCTCAAAGAATGAAATACTTACTGAACGAAGTTACGTCTAGTTTTTACTCAACCAATATTCTGTAACATAGACTGGATATTCATTGCATTCAAATTAGCGGCTTAGTTTTTGGGCCCTATTGAACACTCATGACCGCTCTTTAATGGTATTCGTTCTGTATAACACATTGCTTCAAATGAAAAATACAAGGCGAACACAAGGTTTTCTCATTTGAGGTCTCAATGTACGTATGCCGTATGCATACGTACCTACTGAGAAGCGTTATACGGAACTAGCAAGGAATTCCTTGGATATGACTGACATTAATCATCCACCTCGAGGACACACTAGTCCGCATATAGAACCAAAATAACTAATATCATTAAAATCGTTCAACGCTTAAAGCGGCATACTGTGGACAAACGGAGCCTTTTAATGTAAATTACAGTAACGCTTATCTCATAAACTCCCAATGGAATCTACATACCTAATTTTATGTCTTTGGTTGGAGTCGATGATTTCCAGACAGAGTTTCCTTAGATCTCGGTTTTTTTTAACTGACGCCTCTTAACATCTATTGGTCATTCGAGACAAGTGCTTTACCCTTCATTCGCTGGAAATTTACAAACCAACTACCTACATTGACCTGACCCAGCCTGGGTTGGACAGGAAAAAGCCAACATAACGAAAACGCGAACCTACGTGGTAAAACCTCACTGGACTTTGCTTAACTTCAGTGATTTAACTGAAACTGGTGTATTCAACGTGCCATAAACGCTGGCTGACCTCGGATTTAGAAACAGGAAAAAGGACTTACCTCAATATTTAACATCTCATGGAGGTCATCTATAATTGTGTATTTATCTTCCATACTGCGGCGTTTATTTTTATTACTTGAGAGTACAGTCTGATACATGTTGGTCCTTGGAGGAGATAATTTACTGATGGAAGTTCCGTCTTTATGTCTTTGACATACTTCTATAACTTTTCTTATAGTAGCTTGCATTAACTTTAATGGATTCCAAACTATAAAAAAGAATGTATTACATTCGAATTTATATTATTAATTAATTATAATGAGGGCCCAGATTCGGTTTTAACCAGGTGATTTCCTTGTAAAAACACAAGATTCAAACAAATTTTAGTTTAAATAAGAAAAAAAAACTGATGTGGACATCACACAACTTTCTTTATCTATGAAAAAAGTATTGTAATGGGCTGAAATGTTCGATGTCGTATTTTCAATGCAAAAACAGGTTTTGAGGCTCCCCGAGAACAAATCTAGAATTTCAAGTCTCTACCTTCTCTCGTTCTTGAGAAACCTTGTTTGCAGACAGACTGACTGATAATCAATGTAGCTAAACGTGGAGAAATTTGGAACAAAATTTTCTTTTAAATACATTAATTTAATTACAAAAGATTCAAGAGAACATTACCATGAGTATCTTTCTGAAAGCCACATCCTTCAGGATCTACAACTCTGTACACTTGCATTTCGGTTACAACAAATTTGCAAATTTGAGCAATCAAACTGGCTGGACATTGTCTAAAAAAATACAGAAAAAATATTAATGATCGCTCACATGATGACCAACTCTCTGCACCGAGAAAACCTAGGACGCATAGACGGAAAATAAAGGTCCATAAAACGAACATTTTGTTTCAATATAAAAATTCCCATAAAATCAAGGACAGAAGTTTCCTATAGGGTTTAACGGTTCACCGCCTCATAAGCTCCAGACAAAATCAGGGGCAGATGATCCCGCTAATGTGCATTTTAATCCTTCTTGTATATTAAACAATTCGGGAGTATGAAAATGATATCTCAATAAAACCTTATTTATCAGTGAGGTGGTTTCTAAAGTAATTATTTTATTAATAGTAAGATATTAAAAAATATAAAAAATTGACAAATCAATTCAGACTTTGATTGTTTACTACCTGATGCCCGCAACTTGGTATGCGGGGTCAGTAGAATTCCTTTTAATCTAAATGATTCAATTTTTTATTTTTCGTGAATATCGGAAACCCTGCCATAGATGAGATACGGACCAAGATCGAGTTGAATTTAGATTTTTCCTATAGGTTTGGAGGGGTGTAATACCGGTCATTTTCTGATATATCTTAACTGTACCGCTGAAAAGCGACGTTTTTTTCTTGAACTCTCATTTTTTTCTTTATTATTTCGTACCTCCATTGCTACGTTGAATATGAGTTAGCTAGTATACTAACTGGGATTTGCGTTTAATAAGTAGAGATTTGATGCATTTCCTTTCGAAATTTCATAATGCTGCGGCTACAAGTTCAAACTATTACATACGTTTCAAATAGTATGTTGCTGTAGTGTTCCCAGTAAAAACAAATTTTCTTCCGATTTCTAGATTCATTGTGGAGAAATTGGTATCAATAGGTTGACACGATGTGAGCGAAAATATTTTTAGGGTTTTGATGGTAGTAGGTATGAGAACCTAATGTGAATATTTACCGAACATTGATACTAGGTAGTTACCTAATTTGATTATATTCTCACCTGGAGCTTAAATATTGTTGTGTCCAATCTATAATAGATCCGATTATATCATGATCTCTTAAATTACCAGCGATTATTTTTACGGGTAATTGATCAGTTGTATCTACATTTTTATTAAACTCATCGAAAAATTGTGTATACATATGGATATGATCTGACATTATGACAAGTGTTTGAGTAATATAAAAAAGACAGCAAGGCACCAAATCTTTATTTTAAACCGGTTTTAGTCGTTTAGAGTCTATTACAAATTATATTGATTTAGAATAGGAGAGAAATATTGAGAAACATTTATTAAATTATAGGTAATTATTATAAAAGCTCTATTTAAATAATTTATTACATTCAAGTTTTAAGATCGGGAAGTTGTTCTTTCATTCAAAATATTCATAAACACTATATTATTTTATTTAATTGTAAGAAAGATACACAAAACACACATTAATAAGGACAGTGAGTCATAAAATTTAAAAATTGAGTTATCAGTAGTGATAAGAAACAAAAATAATTTATATTACTTAGGTATTATTATTTAAAATACAGGGATGGAGTTCTTCGTTAACTTCTGAGAGCTGAACACAAAAATATTAAATTTTAAGGCCTTAGGAGAAATATTTAATAAGAAACAAAATAAAGAGGCGATAAAGAAAAATTAAATGATACAAATTATATTAAAATAAAGAAAAAATAATAATTCGACATAACACATAACTTCTAACTTTATTGAGGTTGAGTCAACCATCAAATTTTTAAAATTTTCGCACTATTTTCGGGATTTTGAAACGAAATTAAACGAAAAATTAGGGACGCGCCCGAAGATAAAAATCAGCTGATTCGCACAAGTTTCTAAAAAATATAATATTATGCAAGTCTCGGTGAATACTTTTTCTAAGACAGTAATTAAGGGTACCTACCACATCTGAATTATTTATATTGTTTATTTTTAGAAAGTATTGGAATCGACTGAAATTTTCGATGTCCAGTTTTCAATCCCAAAACACGTTTTGATGTCCCCAGAGCCCAAATCTCGAATTTCAGCCAATGGTCTGTGTGTGTGTGTGTGTGTGTGTATGTGTGTGTGTGTCTGTCGGTTTGTGAACAAAATATCTCAAGAATGGTATGTGCTAGAGAATTTAAATTTGGTTTTTATGTCAGTTTTATGCCATGGACGCAAAATAAGCTTTTGGTTTAAATCGAATATACCGTTGTCGATTTTTGCCACTTTTTAGCGGTCCATCTATTCCCTTCTACTCAATTTTGTTCTTATAAAAAACTTAGAAACAGAATTTATGGTACAAAGGAAGGAATGTTTTCCTAATAATACTCAAAACGTCATAGACAAAGAATGTAAAATAAATGTACCAGATTTGACCAAACATAATGGTAATTAATACAAGTTTTTGTCATGCCAAAACACCTGACCGTAATAAGATTAAAGAGTTTGTAGATAAAATCAATTATTTATCATTTTCAGCCTCTTGTATATTAATGAACAGTGTACTCCTTACTTGGAAGATATCTCAGCTTGCTGGTTGCGATATAAAAAGACTGTTGAAGTAAAGTCTGAGGGTCTGGCTCTTGAAATATAATTCTTTTAAAACGGTTTTAGAATTTCAAATTTATCGACCAATGATAATATGATACATATGAGAGAATCGCTCCCTATGGACAAGATAAAAATGCAATACCTAAATTATTAAGGACAAAATGGGCAATTAAAATTTTCCCGCTTTGGGAGGATATTTTGTCGCGACGAAATATGAGATATCGAACCGTGAATTTGCAGTAACTCGAAAATAGTTTTGACATTTTTAGTTTTGATAAATTCTATTTTTGAGGGTCCATTCCCATCAATTTTTCACTACCTGCTACCGGTGTTGGATTTATTGGAACTGACAACCCTTACCACATACAGTGGTATAAATAAAAATTTCTGATTTAGATTTCCAATCTTTGATGAAAAATCAATAAATAATATGTTCTTTAATATTTAACCGTAATTAATCAATAATTATTTCATGTGATAATTATTATCTTTCAATATTAGTTTTATCATTAGCTGACTTCATTTACGTTTAGTAAACTAGAGTATGAGTATGTTGTACTTAGAGTTAGAGTATGTTGTACTTTGCTAGGAAAATATGAAACCCCAACATTGGTGGGCTCTGCAAAAAAAATACCTCTGCAAGTATGCACTGATCTTCAAAAAATCGAACCTCTGTCTTCTTTACTTTAACTGCTTTAACACCATGACACTTCGATGTTTCGTCTAGTTCAGTGCATGACGTCATACGAACCCTAAAATATAATCCACATAAGTTCTAAACCTTTAACTTTTATTTATTGTTTACTTTTAATTATTCAGAATAATAAAAACGGTATGCTTAAATACACATAAATACACGCAATTATGTGGATTATATTCTAGGGTTCGCAGGTAGTGAAAAATTGATGGGAATGGACTCCCAAAAATATCGTCCCAAAGCGGGAAAATTTTAATTGCCCGTTTTATCCTTAATAATTTATTACATACAGTTTGAAAAGCCCAGCCATTCCAGAGTTACGAGTTCCAAACTGGGATTGGGCAAAATAATATATGTAGAAAATACTAACCATCCAGAACGATCATATTTCTTAAACATATAAACGAGTAATTTTGTTTAACATATACATGTTGTATAAATTTCAATAAAAATTTTTTTGTATCGACTGTAAAAAATATTGTTGAGTCGAAAGCGCTCGTGACTCAACAATATTTTTGGCAGTCGATACAAAAATTTTTTTATTGAAATTTATATTTCAATAGCTGTTTCCTTGTGCTTCGCTACGGTTACAAAATTCAACAACAATTTCGAGATCACGAAATTAAATCTTCTCAATTTTAGATTTTTGGTGGAACCGACCCCCAAAGTAAACACGGCTCCTATTTAGAAAATTCAATATTTTACTCAAACATATTACTTTTTGCACAGCGGAACACCTTCGTATAAAATTTCAGCTTTCTCGCTCATCCCGAAGTGATACTTCTTAACTATGGGTTTTTGGTGGAACCAACCCCCAGAATGAGCACCGCTCCTAGTTAGAAAATTCAATATTCTATTCAAGGATATGACTTTTTGTACTTCGGAACACATTTGTATTAAATTTCAGCTTTCTCGCTCATCCCGAAGTGGTATTTCTCAATACGGATTTTTTGGTGGTGAAAACCGTCCATAAATCGGGGAGAAACCGTAAATTTTCAAATTTTATATTTTTATGGGGTCCTTATATACTATTTTGGGGAGGTCTATTCTCGGTATTTTTTCCTTATCTTTTTTAGTTTGCCCAGAAAAACCGGCTGAATAGCGTCATTTTTGGCGGTAACTTGCTTCCACTTGAACTTTGATTTTTTTTCGTTTCTTATTACGCACCTACATACTAAAAGGGACCTTTGTGCCAAGTTTCAAGTCTCTACGTTTAGCCATCGTGGAGCTACGTTGATTATCAGACAGTCAGTCACTCAGTCAGTATACCAACTGAGCTTTGCGTTTTATAAGTATAGAGAATGACTGCATACATCCTAAATACCATCTCTAAATTGAATATACATAAATTGTAATAAAAGAATTTTAGCAAAGCAAGGATGAAATAGATAATAGATTGTGAAATGTAGTTTGATAAGTAGGTACATGGTGACATTCCAAAGAAGTCTCATCAATAGAAACTTACTTATTACTCATTATTTATACTTATACATCGTGAAGCCCAGTGAATATGTTGACGGACATAGTCAAGGTAGCGATTTTATCAAAGCCAAGGCCAAGATATATCAAAAACCTAAACAGCTATCAAACAAAAACTCGAAATTTGAAATACAGAATTCTCTCTAAAAGGTAAGTACAAAATAAAGAATGTCGTAACCCGAATCCAGTTATCGCCAATAAAATTGTGCTTTTTAGCTGTAAAATTTGATAGCCTGAGACAGAACGAGATATGGCAAAATAAACGGTCATAGACCTTTCAGAATCATATCAAATAATTTCGGGAAAAAGTCAAAATCATTCTATACATGTTTGATCGTACTTATTCTAGTTATAGCATTCTAATATTTATAAAAAAAATATTTTCCCCCAAAGAATTTTACAGCATCAGTAAAGGACGCATACGAAATTATGTACAAGTAAAAATCCCCCCCCCCCCAATAAATTGTAATGAATAATTATAATTTTAGGAGATTTTGGATTACTTTTGCCTCAAATATTAGAGAACTATATTCATTAATGGACATGGCATTTGATTTTGATGAAATCTCTTTCCGAAGAAATATTTTTTGCGACTAAAATAATAAATGATTTTTTAAGAAATTGGAAGGCCGTCTTCAGGGAGTAATTAGGGTTGGATTTCTCATAAAAAAGGGTCCGACAGCGGGGAGATCTGTTGCGGCTACTGTTTCAAAAAAAATATTTAAAAAAAAACTCGCTTTTGGCCGTCATGGTTTCATGTTGGGCGGTTATTAATACGCAATAGAGGAATGGCCGAAATAATGTTTCCTAACCTCTCTAATTGGGTTAAAATTGGTTAAAAATAAATTAAAATGGAGTCGCAACAGATCTCCCCGGTACCAAATACTATAACAAATTTAAAAAAATCAAAGATATCAGAACTATAGATTCCTAACTTAATTTAAAGTGATGTACTGGCAAATTTTTGGAACTAATTTTAGAAGAAAGCATTATTTGGATTCTTTTTGCCTAAATATGGGGTGATGGTATTATTTTGATCCATGACCGCAAAATCGCAAACGCGACCCCAACCTAACGAGAAGGGTTAAAATATCTTCTTACAACTAAGATTCGCTAAAATACGACAGGACTTGAATTATAACAAATTATTCAATTCCAAAATTCTTTTTCCCCTAACACGAAAGTTGAGGTCTAAGAAATGTTTACAAAACCATGCTTTGCTTCTATTTTCTAGATAAACAACCCTTAATTACTGACCAGAGTTGCATGCGACATGCGAATAAAAGATATTTATTTTCATAGCTTCATTTTTTTTCATCATTTCTCCATCTATATTTTTATCAGTAAATCTATGGTTGTTGTATTTTTTTTGTGTTTCCATTTTCAAGAGAAATTAAAAAGTTGGTATTTGGTGCTCTTTTAAAATTTTATAATTTGTTATTTTATTAATTTCTGAAGATCTCATTACATTTTACATTATTTTTTGAAGAGTTCAAGAAACCCAGAGATTGAAAGTACGGATACTTTTGTTGCGGTAAGTTTCATCCATTATTTAATTTCTTTCCATATTTAAGTTCACGATACCATAAAAAAATTAGGTTGAAAGTTTATGGTAGGTACCTACGTAGTAGATCCTTCCTCTTGTAAAATTTCTCAAGATTAATGAAATCTCTATCTTGATCCTGACAGAAGAAGTAGATGAAAATATTATGTAATATTTCTTGATATTACTTAGTTATTTGTGAATAAATATTTTCTAATTGATCTAATTATAAATACGCGAGAGAAAATTCAAACAGTGCTCATATTTATAATTTTATTACACATACATTTTTTCTGTGTTGATAAAAGAACTTCATCAGAACCAACAGGTATGGCTTTCCAATATTTTTAATGGTCTGACGGTTTTGGATACGGTATCTCTTACCGTTTGGAATGTGTGATTGTACCTTTAAAAACGTCAATATTGGCGATGACACGCTTCCAGTTTAGTTTTCGATTTTTCCCTTACTTATTATGTACCTACCTGCTGAAGGGTAACTGTGTTTCTAAATTTGGAGTCTCCAAGGGATACTTATCGTTAAGCTACGTTGATTGTGTCAGTCCATCAAAAGGTCTTTGTGTTTTCTTATTGATGACTCGTAAGTGTTCAATAGCAAATGTTGAAGGGTATTTTTAGCCAATAAAGTAGTAAATCAATTTGTTGTTATTATAATTGAACTGGTTGTAAATCTCCATTGAGACTGCAATTATCACTTCCACCTTTATTTAGATCTATTGTGACCAGTTGGCGGGGATGGAGTTAGATTCGAACCAACAGGGAGGCTGTTGGTTCGAATCCACTGCCTCAACCAACTGAGCTACTGAGGCTGTTATCCATGTGTTAAATTGGCAGTTTTATTTTTTTAACGATTGAAGGAACAGTTAAGGCATTCGAGATTTATGGGGGTACAAACAGACAGGGAAGAAAAAATGTGTTATTTTTTTTAAAAAAAAAAATAATAATTAAACTTCGCTAAGATTTGGTCACATAATGAAGTGAAAAAGTGTGGATTTTAGGGGAAATGGAAAGAAATGCTTTTAAAAAAATGTGTGAACACTACTGGAAGTTATCATAGTCTGGTACCTACTAATAGAAATTTGGCGAAAAGTGGTCGAAAATGAATTGAAAATTTACGAACTACTTGATTTGTTTTTCCTCACGCGATTTGTAATCACCCAGAACGGCCATGCCTCTAAGGCCTCTGTATACAATATACGGAGTGGATACGAACCCATGTCCTTCCTACTACAATCTCCCTTATCCTATAAGAATCTTAGCAAAGCACGAGTGAAGCAGCTAGATTTGAGTATAATAATCTCTCATTGGGCACGTAATACACTCACTCACACCCTTCTCTGACAAATATTTTAATGGACAGGGTATCTATTATGATACGGGTAGATACTGATGGACACAATTGAATCCTCTCCCTCGTTAATAGGAAACATTATTAATTTAAATTGAATTATTGAATATTTCTCAGACTTTTTTTCTCTTTACAAATAAACATACCTACCAGGGGTTTCTAAAAGTAAGTTATTTTTTGAGCGAACGAAGTGAGGTCTATTTTGAACAACATGACTTTAACCGTCTGTTTGTCTGTGTGTACTTCCACGATAACTTTCTAACGCCTTTTCCGATTTTATTAAAACTCGGTATGTATATTCTTATCCTTACATATTATAAAATAAAGCCCCCCCGCCGCGTCTCTCTGTTCGCGATAAACTCTGAATGATAGATACTGAACGGAGTTTCATACGGTTTTTCAGAAATAGAGTGTAAAAAAAAATCAAAAATGTTGGATCGTTTTTCCTATTTTTTTGACCAGATTCAGCAAGATATGGTCCGATATCTTAAATTTTGTTGCGGCAACATATCAGCTCGAGACGAGAAATTTTTAGGTGGCCTTTTTATCCTTAATTTAGGACATACTTTGCAAAATTATGAATGGCCATTCCAGAGCTGCAAGTTCGAATCCAGAATGGAGCAAAATAAAATTATTCTGAATAACGTTCCTTTAACATATTAAAGGGACGTTAAGATAAAATACTGATTGTTTATTCAAAACCGTAAGAGATATCGAAAAATTGATGGGAATGGAACCCCCAAAACCAGGACGAGACCAATTTTTTTCAATAAAATCCAGGAAAATCCCCGTAAAGTTATGTGGAGGTACTCCAAGCAATAAACTAATAGTTTTTGAAGCACTAGGTTAGGTCTGTGTCAGCACAGTAGTTTGCTCATAGCATGTTATCAAGTGTTATCATAGACCTGTGTGTCGATGACTCACTCAGACCACTTTCATAATATGCAATACCTTGAACAATGAGTGCTCTGTTTACAAGCAACACAACGAAAATAGGAATACACCATAAGGCACCAAACGTCATGTTACCATTGGTTCATTGTTTACTGGCAATCAAAAACAATGAAACGAAAATATGGCTAAAATTCCTAATCAGAACTTGAGACACAGATTGATATACCATAGCTTGCATCGAGGAAGAGAGTGGAGGGTGGGTTTGGTTAGAATGCGATCGGTGGGGGCGGCGCACCGTTCTTATTTTGAATGAGTCCCAACATATTCTTCACTTCACAGGACTGGGCCTGAGGTTAGGCAAATATTGTTGGTCGATAAGTGGGCCCCCGTTGTCAGCAAATTCGGTTAGAAATCAAGTTGATTAAAAATAATTTAAAGAATCAAATTGATAATAAAAGACCAGAGTCTATTTTACGTTGAATACACCAGTTCCCGTTACTTCACTGAAGTTAGGCAAGGTCGAGCGAAGTGTTACCATGTGGGTGGCCACTTAGGTTTGCACCATCGTGAAGCTGGCAATTTTTGCGACTCAACCCAGGCTGGGTGAGGTCAATGTGGTTAGCTCTGTTGTAAGATTCCAGCGAATGGAGGGTAAAAGCCAACTCTCTAATGACCAATAGATGTTAAAGAGACATTAAGCGAAACAATTTTTTTTAAAAAAAGTCCTTCAACAGTACTCAGACTTTTATCATTTGATCTGAGCTATAATAGAACGATCTGAACACTATCACAACTTGAAACGAAGTATTGTTAGAATCATCAACTTAAGTTATTAATTTTAATTTTAAACTCTGAATCGATATTGTCAATTTTATATTTTAAAATTTGAATGTTTGGCACGTAATCCTAAAAATATCCCCTAGGCTAGGGTATCGGGCGGATCAGGCTTATCACAAAGAACACTATATATAATATTTAATAATCCATTTCCTCAGACCTTGAAACATTTGCTACCAATAGGGCGTGCACTCTACAATTCTATTCTCACACTCTTGTCTTGTGAGTTTTGAGGACAATTAAGTCACAGGTTACTTTCCATTTCAATATTTACATCCCAGGCCCAGTTCCACAGGAAATAATATTTCTAGAAAGCATTGAAATTGAATTTATTTGAAATTAAATTGAAATTATATGCAATGCAAAGCTATGTTTACACGAACAATATGATCTCTGTTGAAAAACTCTGCCAATCTGGCACATTTGAATGTTGAGGATTGCACTGTGTGATGACCGACAACACAACTTCCCTACCGGGGTAGGGTGTCTCAACTTATCTCTCTGACCCCATTTACATGGTTTGTCCTCACGTCCCGGTTCTACGTACTGAGACGACCGCTTACCATCACAGTTCTACCCAAGGGCCGGCACAGTAACTTCATATCGGTAACCACATATCGATTTGTTTTTACCATTTTTTTTTTTAAACTGAATCTATAAATTTAATGGTAAGAATTGTTGATTTTGAAATAAACATCGCTTCTACATGGACAAAACACTAGTTCGATCCTTCCGACACGACACGATACTTTTTCAACCAATGAGAGTTGATTATTTCCACCACCTTACCGACATAATGTTTATCGTGGCTAACAATACTTTTTATCGTGTTGTGTCGGATCGGAGGCTACCGGACTAGTGTCAATAGTTCTTGAATCGTCGTTTGTATCCGAGGCTTCACATTTCCCTTTTCTTCTCATTTAACATTGGTAAGGTTGAATCTTTTGCTCCATGTTGGGCAATTTATTTCCCCACTGCCCTCTCTTAATGAGCCATCCCTGCTCAAATAATTATTTTTTTTTATATTTTTATCAAAATTTGTTTACATTTGTACTTTGAATACCATTTTTCGTAAAACCACTGAAGTTAAGCAACGTCCAGTTTTTACTTAGTGGTGAACACATACATAGGTTTGAGTCCTTGAGACGTTGACTATTACCTTCACAACCTAGCTGACCTCATTGAAGTCAATGTGGTCAGCTGGTTTATAAGTTTCTAACGAATAACGGTAAAACCCCCGCTCCGAATGACACTTTAGATGTTAAAGAGACGTTAAGCAAAGAAAAAAGAAAAATTACCGCCGATTTTGTTAATCGTCTGATCTTGCCGTCAATGGCGACCTTCCCGAATCACCATAGTTGTTGGTGCTGTAGCGGTGTTGCTCAACTGTTCTCTCCATTTCTAAAAACTCGTTGATATGAAGTTACCGAAAAAGTTATGATGACCTTTAGGTAAGATGGTATGGCCTCCAAGGCGTCTTGATATGTAGAATTGGCCATTGTTAAGATGGTATGGCCTCCAAGGCGTCTTGATATGTAGAATCGGTCATTGTTAAGATGGCATGGCCTCCAAGGCGTCTTGATATGTAGATTCGGTCATCGTTATGAATAATACTGTGTACCATCCATTACGGAATGAGAAAATCGTGTTCGAATAGGTCGATGATTTTGGCCCCTGATATAAGGTTTTATTGTTTAGGACGATCTTATCGGAGCATATGAAGCCTGGCAGAATATTACATATCTCATAAATATGAATTATTGGTCGCATTAGATTACTATAGCTGGCATTGGGATGAGCAATGAGCACCATACCGAGATTAGAATAGCAAAATAATATTCTTGACACTGGATATTAATATTACGTGTGTGAAGTAATGTGGTCAATATTGTAAAAACTCAGTGGCGCATAGTAGTGGTTCATTAAATTGTAGACCTCACTCAATTTCGACGACGATGATGAGAGAGAAGAATTTATAAACATCACAAGTCATTTATGTGTGTACATATGAAGCTAAACATTTCAGCTGACAGTTCTAACCGCTCACTTTTATTTTATTTAATCGCAACTCTCGTGCCCTTATATTGCGCATTATCTCTTCCTCCACCATTTTATTTTATTTAATCGCAACTCTCGTGCCCTTATATTGCGCATTATCTCTCCCTCCACCATTTCATTTTATTTAATCGTAACTCTCGTGCCCTTATATTGCGCATTATCTCTCCCTCCACCATTTTATTTTATTTAATCGCAACTCTCGTGCCCTTATATTGCGCATTATCTCTTCCTCCACCATTTTATTTTATTTTATTTAATCGCAACTCTCGTGACCTTATATTGCGCATTATCTCTCCCTCCACCATTTTATTTTATTTAATCGTAACTCTCGTGAACTTATATTGCGCATTATCTCTCCCTCCACCATTTTATTTTATTTAATCGTAACTCTCGTGACCTTATATTGCGCATTATCTCTCCCTCCACCATTTTATTTTACTTAATCGTAACTCTCGTGACCTTATATTGCGCATTATCTCTCCCTCCACCATTTTATTTTATTTAATCGTAACTCTCGTGACCTTATATTGCGCATTATCTCTAAAATGACCGCCAACATTTAAGTGCCAAAATTTAAATTCGACATACCTACATATTTTTTCATTTCACTCCGTGCACGACCCCATTGGTAAAAACTCCGCCAATGTGACACATGGATTTATTATTTTACTAGCTAAAAAATACCCCCCTCCCAAAATTTTGGCACAGAGACCCTAAATTTGACATACAAACCATTTTTCAAGTCCCTGACTCTTACCATTCTCTTCTTAGACAGGATACATGAAAACCGCTAAAAAGAGGTAAAACTGCCAGCGGTATATTTGATTGTACCCAAAAGTTTGAAGCCTACTGAGACCCCAAATACGATATACGTACGAATTTCAAGTCTCTAGCTCTTACCATTCTCTTTTTAGGAAAATCGCCAAAAAGCCGCAAAAACTGCCAGCGGTATTTTCGATTGCACCCAAAAGGGGCAATATTAGACCTCAGATGAGACCTATGTAGCAAATTTCATTCAACGCTTATCATTCAACGCTAAGTGACTAAAGGGCCCATTACCGGGGACAAACGGATTTTTTTAATTTGATTTTTGAGGGGCTGGGTGCTTTTTCCGTGTCGATTCCAAAGGTTCATTATTGAAAATAGTAAACTAGAATATGAAGCCTCTTCAATAATGAATTACAAGTTTTTAGTAATATTCTTTAAAGGGCGTACATCAGTGTTATACTTTTATCAGTGCTCTCTCACTTATTTTCTGAATATGAAGCCTCTTCAATAATGAATTACAAGTTTTTAGTAATATTCTTTAAAGGGCGTTCATCAGTATTATACTTTTATAAGTGCTCTCTCACTTATTTTCTTCAATAATGAATTACAAGATTTTAGTAATATTCTTTAAAGGGCGTTCATCAGTGTTATATTTTTATCAGTGCTCTCTCACTTATTTTCTGAATATGAAGCCTCTTCAATAATGAATTACAAGTTTTTAGTAATATTCTTTAAAGGGCGTTCATCAGTGTTATATTTTAATCAGTGCTCTCTCACTTATTTTCTGAATATGAAGCCCCTTCAATAATGAATTACAAGTTTTTAGTAATATTCTTTAAAGGGCCTTCATCAGTGTTATACTTTTATCAGTGCTCTCTCACTTATTTTCTGAGTGTAGAACGAGCAACCCTCGCAATTACTAAAAAAAGCTACTTTCTAAAGCTGCTCCAAAATAGCCTCAATTTGTAAAAGCCCCCCGCGCCACTGAATAGACAATCCTTAGTTTCTTGTAGAGACCTCACAACTATTGACATTGGCTCGCGTTTGGTTTGTTTTTCTTTTCTATTTTTTGTGTTCGATCTATTTTTTTTTTTATTTTATTTTATTTATTATTTATAGTCCTAAAAAAGATACGTGAGAGTTCATTGTATTCGAATAAATTTTACATTTAGCGAATAATTTGATTTGATAAATACCTTGTAATGATGTGATTACAATTAATAATTGTGACATACTTATCTTACACAAAAGAATTTCTTTTTATTTATATTTTGATAAGGAATATAATTAAGTTTAAGTAAAAATGTGTACAGAGGCGAGTTAACACTGTGAGTTCAGTTGTTGTTTTTCTGCTATATTAATTCCAAACAGATTTAACACTGTGAGTTCAGTTATATTATTTCCAAACAGAGTTAACACTGTGAGTTCAGTTATATTAATTCCAAACAGAGTTAACACTGTGAGTTCAGTTATATTAATTCCAAACAGAGTTAACACTGTGAGTTCAGTTGTTGTTTTTCTGATATATTAATTCTAAACAGAGTTAACACTGTGAGTTCAGTTGTTTTTTTCTGTTATATTAATTTTAAACAGAGTTAACACTGTGAGTTCATTTGTTTTTTTCTGTTATATTAATTCTAAACAGAGGTAACACTGTGAGTTCATTCGTTTTTTTTCTGTTATATTATTTTAAACTGAGTTAACACTGTGAGTTCATTTGTTTTTTTCTGTTATATTAATTCTAAACTGAGTTAACACTGTGAGTTCATTTGTTTTTTTCTGCTATATTAATTCTAAACAGAGTTAACACTGTGAGTTCAGTTGTTGTTTTTCTGCTATATTAATTCTAAACAGAGTTAACACTGTGAGTTCAGTTGTTTTTTTCTGTTATATTAATTTTAAACAGATTTAACACTGTGAGTTCATTTGTTTTTTTCTGTTATATTAATTCTAAACAGAGGTAACACTGTGAGTTCATTTGTTTTTTTCTGTTATATTAATTCTAAACTGAGTTAACACTGTGAGTTCATTCGTTTTTTTCTGTTATATTAATTTTAAACAGAGTTAACACCAAGGCATCCAATCCCATGTCTGTTGTAAAAGGCGACTAAGAGCAGGGTAGGAAACAATATATCTTCTATACTCATGCAGAAAGCAAAGAGAAAGCTACTGCATTATCCGTAAGGATTTTTTAGTATCAACAATTCATGGCGAGTTGTTACAAACTAGCTGATAACCTATGATGATGGTTTGTTAAAATCACTCACCCGATATACGAGTATGAACCCATTAAATAGTTTTTATGTTTGCAGGTATGAGTGGGCAACTTCGATTCAAAACGGCCGAGCCAGGAAACAGCAAAGAATGGCAGTGTTGCATCTGCCTTCATGTGAGAACTGCAACCATTCTTTTGGGCATGTGGCACATGGTAAGTTTTTTTGATAAGTTTTAATGTGAAGGCGTAGCCAATTCAATTATGACTTACTTTTTACGAGGACGGCCAATCCAGGAAATAGCGAAGAATGGCAGTGTTGTATCTGCCTTCATGTGAGAACTGCAACCATTCTGTTGGGCTTGTGGCACATGGTATGTTTTTTTGATACGTTTTATGTGAAGGCGTAGCCAATTCAATTATGACTTACTTTCTACGAGGAAAAGTAAATCATACTTGAGATAATAAGAAGTTACTTGAGGGTGACACCCCCCCCGGACGAGTCAACGTGTGTAAAATAACACAGAAAGCAACTCTTTTGTTGCTGACGTTATTAATAATATATTACACGTTATTGTTATATTACAACCAGCTGAGTACCCGAACTCGAGTAGTAACGGGTTGTTAAGCTGGGAGTAGTATTGAGTTTTAGGTTCCAAGAGAAAACAAATGCGTGTTGAAGTCTGCTGAGTTTAGACCTTGCGCAGCCTTCAACACGCATTTTTTTTCAAACCTAACCCAATGCTACTCCCAACACGTCCTACGCAACAAACTTGGTGTTCAATTCTATTAAATTATAGATAAAAACCTGTTCGCAGACCTACCGAATGTATATACAAAATTTCATTAAAATCGGTTAAGCCGTTTTGGAGGAGTATGGTAACAAACACTGTGACACGAGAATTTTATATATTAGATACATGCTGACGTTATATTGCAGTGATTGTCATGGTTTTGGAGGCCCATGTCAATTATCAGCCGCCAAGAATAGATGTAACTCCGATGATGACAATTGAAAACCACACTTATATGATGCTGCAGTCTCATACATATGGCTACCATCGAACACGATGATATTGAAACAATGAATAAATCAATTTTACTAATAACCGTTGTCAGAAATGTTTGTAAGAAATCACGAAAAAAAAATCGTCCCTTTTTTTTTGGGGGGGGGGCGTGCCCTTCCATTGGAAATTTGTTTAACAACTTTTTTTTATAAAGAATACTAGCTGCGCCCTTAAATTCTTATGCGTCCTTTCTCCTGTTTTCTTTTGGAAAAATTACGAGTATTTTAGTTTGTTTGTACCCAATGCTCGATTATATATTTTTCCTCAAAATTTTTTTTTTGGGGGGGGGTCCATTTCCGATCATCTATAATATACTAGTGGTTCCATCTATAATTTACTAGTGGTTCCATCTATAATTTACTAGTGGTTGCATCTATTATTTACCAGTGGTTCTGTGAACTGTAGACCCGACTCACTAATTTGGTCGAATAGGGACCAAAAACTAATCAGCCAATTCTTTGAATATAATGAGCGTCCATACCAGAAATTCATGAAAATCGCATATGACATTTGATAACTATCGTCAAAAAAAACTGACCACAAAAAAAAAAAAAACAGAATTGTCGTGTTAAAACTAGACCTCACCTTGTTCAGTCACTTTCATTTACCTCTTCTTCAGGTACTCCATGTGCTCGCCCTGTGTATTATGGTTGCAATTTTGAACAATCCGTCCCTGATTGTGAAAGATATGGTTCAACCCCCAAGAACAATGCCAACACAAATTCAGTTTGGTTCGGATCAAATGGACGACACCTTTTTGGATGTTGAAATCGAGCAAAAAGAAATGTCCAATAAATTAATGGAGTTAGGACCGACCAATCGGCCTGACTATGAAATATTAAAGAGACAAATGGTACACTACAGTAAGTATCTTTATTTATCGCATAGTCTCTAAAGGTTGAGGCGTTTTAAGGAGGAACTGACCCTTTATCAACCGAGCTAATTGCGCTAAGTGGCAAAAGTGCCCATGAAGCACCTTGATGGGCACTTTTGCCACTTAGCGTTGACTGATTTGGATGAAATTTGGTATTTAGGACCCATCTGGGATCCAGTTTTGCCCCAAAACTTTTGGGTGCAATCGAATACACCCTTTGCGGTTTTTTTTCCACATTTTACCTATTTTAGTTCTGATAATTTTCCTGGGGTCGTAGATAATGATTTTGAGGGGGGTCTATTCCATTCAATTTTTCGCTATCTGCTTATGTTTGAGCTGTGGTATTGAAATAGACAACCCCTGTCACATAGGTACACATACAATTCTGATTTATATATTAAATGTTATATGCAGTATTCTGCCAGGCACCATATTCTTCGAATTTTCCTGGGGTCGGAAAATTCGGAGGAAAAATTGGTTAAAAATCGAAAAATAGACCGGTTCATTTTTGGGGGTTCATAATGCACATTTTTCATGAATCACTCTTATCTATTCGTGAAAGGCGCATGAAAATCCGTCCAGTAGTTTTTGAGTTTGTCGCCAACAGACAGAAGCAGCGGGACTTTTGTTTTATAATATGTAGGACTATTGGTTCCATTGGACGTATCAAAGGATTTTTGTTTTATAATATGTAGGACTATTGGTTCCATTGGACGTATCAAAGGATTTTTGTTTTATAGTATGTACTATTGGTTCCATTGGACGTGTCAAAGGATTTTTGTTTTATAGTATGTACTATTGGTTCCATTGGACGTATCAAAGGATTCTTGTTTTATAATATGTAGGACTATTGGTTCCATTGGACGTATCAAAGGATTTTTGTTTTATAATATGTAGGACTATTGGTTCCATTGGACGTATCAAAGGATTTTTGTTTTATAATATGTAGTACTATTGGTTCCATTGGACATATTAAGGGATTTTTTTATTATTTCTACATGCTTGTTTGTTCCCAACCTCTTTTTTCAATCTGGTTCTGCTTATCATTTCAGCTGATATTCAATCTAGCATTCTCATTTCATTCTGTACAATGTTAATGACTATGGGTCTTGTTATGGGAGCTGTGAGAGGAAAACCATCGCTACTTATGCCTTTCTTTTGCTACCAGTTGTTTGACTTCTGTATTGGAAGGTAATGTCAATAATATTTATTTTAGAACAGTTCTAATTATTGGAAGGTAATGCCAATAATATTTATTTTAGAACAGTTCTAATTATTGGAAGGTAATGGCAATAATAGTTGATTTTAGAACGGTTCTAATTATTGGAAGGTAATGTCAATAATAGTTGATTTTAGAACAGTTCTAATTATTGGAAGGTAATGTCAATAATAGTTAATTTTAGAACAGCCCTACTTATGAGCGGGCTAAGCTGAGCTCATCGAATGAGCGTTGAAACGTTCAAATCTTCATTACCGGAGTTGTGTGATTTTTTGGTTTATTATTATTTTTTCAATAATGAACCTTCAAAATTTACTACGAAAAAGGTTTTATCGTTTTTTAATGTTACCTTCCCTTATCCTATGAAAAGAAAAGTAACGTCTCCTTGGCAGTGTGCATCACACTCGGCTTGCACCAGGGAGGTGCCGGGTTCGAATCCTGGCCGCGTCGAGGATTTGAAAAAGGTTTTTTCGAATTTTCTACGTGGTCTGGTTGTATTCGGGGGTAACTCAGCCTCTTGAGGACAATTGAGTAGCTATGGTAATAGCGACAAGTGGTAGCATTATAAGGTAGTTAATTGGTAAAGTATAGATTAGTGTATGGGAGTGATTGTTAAAAAAAACCTTGTAATGCTTTGATGTCCACAAAAATTGTGATATAATAACACAAAGAAATATACATTACATAACTTAAAAAGTTAAAAAGAAAAGCATTGTAATGGGCTCAAATTTTCGATGTCGAGTTTCCAATGGCAAAAAACGTCTTGAGGTCTCCAGAGCTCAAATCTCGAGTTTCAGCCTTTGGTCTGTGTGTATGTCTGTCTAACAGTCTCTCTGTAAACAAAATATCTCTTGAGGTCTCCAGAGCTCAAATCTCGAGTTTCAGCTTTTTCCAGAGCTCAAATCTCGAGTTTCAGCCTTTGGTCTGTGTGTATGTCTGTCTAACAGTCTCTCTGTAAACAAAATATCTCAAGAATGTTATGCTAGACTTGAAATTTGGCATGAAGGTTTGTGAAAATTTGATTGGAAGAAATAAAATTACAGTTTCGGACGGTTCTACCAATGTCCGAAAGGTTTCCTTACATTCTTACTCTGATCTAAAATTTAATTTGATTTTTTTTTTAGTTTGGCCGCTGTCAGCTACATCACAACTAACAGCATTGATGTTCATCGATTGGTCGCTGAAAATAACACTTTACCATTCCAAAATGTTCTCTTAGAAATGAACCCGCAATGTTTATCTTTGGTTTTGGCTGCATGTTTTGCTTTGGCCATGTTTGTGAAGGTAAGATCATAGATCAAGGATCAAATCAATCAATAGATGGCATCATCGTTCTCGATGGTACCCAGAGAATAAAACTAATAATATTTTATTATTATTAAAGTCTCTCTAACATGTATGAACATACGAGATGGGGATTTACCCTCTATTTGTAAGTTTCCATTGAACAGAGGGTCACACCCCCGTCTGAAATGATATTGGTCAAACATGACAAATATATGCTCAAAAAAAGGGGTTTCTCAATGCTGCTTCAAAAAATCAGTGCACTATAGGTGGACTATGGGCGGAATCCTCCATCGTCAAAGACTACACTTAGAGTATGTCATTGGGTTTCTGACCTTTACTTCCACTTCCCTTCTCAAAGAGTGGTCTTTACTATAGCTTTATATTTTTGGACTGGAGATATTATAATACTAGCAGAATACGCCCGCTTCGCTTGGCGCCTTTGAGGCATGGCCGTTTATAGTTCCAACCCCCTTTTTTTCGCGATAAAAAGTAGCCTATGTCCTTTCCTAAAGTTTAGTCTATCTCCATACCAAATTTCATCAAAATCGGTTCAGTAGTTTAAGCGTGAAAGCGTAACATACATACAGACAGACAGAGTTACTTTCGCATTTATATATTAGTATGGATTGTTTTTCTTCATGTTTAGAACTTCTTCATTCGCTTCGTTTGGAAATGCTACAAATTCCTTGTTCTCAAACAAAGGACACGTCATTGATGTTCTGTTGGAAAATGAAAAAAAATATATGGTACCTACATATGTATGTATATATTTTTAATAGGCGCTCTCTTCTAGAGGTTCTATTTCCAATCTTGTGCCGAAGAGGGGGGATGAATTTGGATTCGAACCAACAGCCTCCTGGTTACGAATCCACTGCCTCAACCAACTGAGCTGCTGAGGCTGTTTTATACTATAATATTGTTTTCTTCATTTTAGGGCTACTTCATCCGCGTCGTTTGGAAATGCTACAAGTTCCTTGTTCTCAAACAAGCGTCACGTCATTCTATTCATGTCATCGAAGCACCATTTGACAGTCAAAATTTACTGCCCGACTATGAAGCGGCATTGAAATATCAAACTCCACTACCTCCTCCATCCTATGACATTGCTACCGCCCCCGTTGCTCCACCATCTTATACAGTCGCTATGGAAAATTCAACCAGTACACCTGCTACTACTCAAATTAGAGTACATGTTGAACATCAGTAAATTATTTTCTGAAAAAAGTGAGAATGCATTGTGTTGAGTATTTGTGATAGGGTAAGTGAATTTGACAGGAAGCATTGTAAATTTTCGTCTTCTTTGTTTTAATAATAAAAATTCTGGTGTGAACAACACACGACTTTACTTATCTATACAAAAAGAAAAACAACAATCACGAAAAAAAGGTTCGTACCAAAACTGAGTCTCCTGAAAAGGAAGTTTTTCTTCTTCCATTTATCCCGATATACTATCCAAGTTGTACTATACAACTTTTAACCCGATTCTTCACAAACTGATAAAACCCCGTTTAAATTTTATTAGATATTTTTTTTTTTTTTTTACTTTCCTTATAAAAAGGAAAGTATTGTAATGTGTCGAAATTTTCGTTGTCCAGTTTTCAATGTCAAAACACGTTTTAAGGTCCCCAGAGCTCAAATCTTGAGTTTTAGCCATTGGTCCATATGTGTATCCACATAAAATATATCAAGAATGGTAATATTTGTCGGGTTCTGCGTATATTATTGACATAAATACAAAATTTCAAATCTCTAGCTCTTAATACCCACTTTTTGGGCATGATTCGTGAAAACTGCTAGAAGTTGGCAAAAGCCGCCAACAGTAAATTTGTTTTAAACAATTTTAGGGGGAACAAGAATAACTACGTACATGCAGACCTGACAACAGGGGGTGGCGCGGGTTGATTCCCCCGGGTCCAGACTTTTCAGTGGAACGGTTTTCTGACTTCATAGCATTTTTAGGGAATATATTGAAGGTATTCTGCTTCCCTGTACACATACGTGTTTTTTTTTTTTTTTTTTTTTTTTGCATCCTGCCCATCCGTAATATAGGAAAATAATGTGTTGTAATCATCCCATCCATCCGTGCCATACCATAAACAAAATTACCTTTGCCTTTATTTTCAAATCATCATTTTACATCATCCGGTTATCAGTTATTATACTGGAAATCGATTGGAATTGATACTAGGGAGGGGTATCGAAATGGGATATTGATCAATAGGAAAATAATTGAAAATAAAAAATAAACTTTAGAACTTCAAAAATAAAACGAACGATGATACCTTATTTACTAAATTACCAAGAGCAATACTTTTCATCAATGTATTTTAATAAAAATGGTGGCCAGATCGGAATTTCGCCGGCTACTTTTGTCTAACAAATTTTCCCCCTTTTCAGAGAAAAACTGCTCTAAAGGACATTTAATCGTGACAAAAACATCGATCATCTTATTAATCGACTCTAATGAATAAGATAATCGATTATTTTCAAGAAACACCGATCATTACGAATAATCGATTATTTTCAAGGAACATAGATTACTGCGTTTAATCGATCATTTTCAAGAAACATCGATTACTTCGTTTAATCGATTATTTTCAAAAAATATCGATTACTTCGATTAATCGATTATTTTCAATAAACGCCGATTGCTTCGATTAATCTATTATTTTTAAGGAACATAGATTAATCGATTACTTTGATTATTTTCGAGGAACATCGATCACTTCGATTAATGTTCTTATTCGATACCCATCCCTAATGGATACTATCCCTAAAAATAAAATCAGAAATATGGACCTGGAAAATATTTTGAAAATCCTAGATTTGTGGCAATAAAATGAAATTTTCACTGTCATACAAAACGATTTTGCCTCAAAGGCGTCCATCGTCCATATAAGGCGGATCAACGATATGTTTCGTCCAACTACCTGGTTTGAGATTTATGGTAAATAATGATAATTACATTTTTATTATAGGTATTTTATATTTCTATTTTTCTAATTAACTTTAATGTTTAACTTATTCTTCATTTTCATTTATATATTCAAATTATTATTCACTTAATGTAACTCGAAATACTCATATTTCGACTAATTTTTCAAAAATGAAAGTTTTTAGGATGTAGACCAAAAATGTCCAATGGGTCGAATCTCAAACAAAAATGACAGCATTTACGTTATACAGGGTGAGCGAATGAACATTTTGATTTACACCCTAAAAACTACCTCACATCAAAATTTCAGTGAATTTGGCCGAAAGCCATTTTCTATATATTTGTGTGGTGTCGTCCTTTCATTTTTTTTTTTTTTTTTAAAAAAAAAGATTTCGATAACTTTCGAGGCCACGAATTCTTTCAAATTTTGGTGCATTATGAATCCCTTAATAACGTACAGGATTTTTTTTGTCACACAACGGTAAATGTTTACCGTTTTAGTAGTGAGTTTTTTTAAACAAAATATGCGTTTCTATGGGCAATCTATCTATAAGGATTGACACCTATACAACACCTGTGTAATAAACAACTATGTAGTTACAAAAAATAAATAAAAATAAGTTGTCTGAGTTTAGAAAAATCGAAAAACAATGATACTAAAGAAATTGTGGACTATTCCAATGTTGTAAGACACCCAATAATTAGTAAGCCTCAGGATGATAATGAATTGGTCGCTTTAAATTTGTATAATTTTCCAATAAATGGTTTATTTATCGATTAATTTTATATTATAATTATAAAATATTTAGAAAGATTCGTAAAATAATAAATGAAATAATTTTGCAAAGACAATGTCGATTTGAATCATTTAAGGCCGACGACAAATCAGGCATTTGAAAAATAACATGATTTTAATATTGATGAGGCAAAAAAAAAATTCAATCAATGAAATGACATGGGCCCCAGAACTATGTAGATTACGGCAATATAATTACCACAGTAACACAAACATAATAATATTGCAGGCTGATTTCTTTATTATTTTACACCATCAGTTCAAAGGACTCGATCCGAGAGGATGTTACCCTCAAGTAACCTCTCACAATCTCTAAAGTATCTATGATTTATCTTGCTTTTTCAAATCATCATAATTTTACATCATTTATTCCAATTGTAATTGGATTGAAAGAAATGACGCCATTGGGTATTAAAAAAAAACGAAAAATAAGTATTACAAAAAAAATCCTAAAGGCTTTCCAAATCAATCAAAATCCATGCTCCATAAAATATAAAAGTTATGTGAGGATACAATAAAGGCATTAATCATATCTTACTTGATATACACAAGTAATAACATCTCAAGCTTTGCTATCCTCACTTCTGCTCGGTGCAGGCCCACCCAGAGGGAGGAGGGAATGGGGGAATCCCCCCGGGCCCGCGATTTTTGGAGGGGCCCGGAATTCCAAGATGCTAAAAAAAATTTTTTTAAAAGTTTTTTCCACCTTGATTACCTAGTTTATACAGTTTAAAACTTGATTGATTTGATTCATAGAAGTAAAATAACATCATTAGTTTATATTAAACATCATGGATACTTATATTTAATGTTTAGGTTATTTGCTTTTTTTGTATAGGGGCCCGCAACTTTTCAGTCCCGGGCCCAGATTTTCTCTTAGCGGCCCTGGATCGGTGTAGTATCAACATGGACCTGATGATAGTGATGATACTCTGAGAATTATTGAAAGCTCTTCGTTTTATCATTTCACATTCTTTATTGTCTTTTCAAATATTTTATCCTAATTCTAGTTAATAAAGATTCACACACTTTGTCTTTTTTTCATTATTAAATTTTAAGAGAATTATTTTTTATTCTAGTTGTAGAGACATTCGTGCATAAGTGTAATATAAAAGCGTGCTCATAACTTTTTGAACACACTTGTTCTTTTTTTTTCTTATTTAGTTATATTGTATGTACTTAATAAATAATAGGTATGTTTAATATAAGTAATGGGTGGTTAAGAAAACGAACGGACACTTTTTAAAAAAAATGTTGATGTATTAATTCTTAATCATATTCTAAAGGCAGCGTCCTGTCGTTGTATCCATTAGAAAATGTCGTTTGTTGATTTCTTCAGATGTTGCTAAGATATGAAGACCATATTTTTTATCATAGTATGGAAAAAAGTCACCTGGAGTTTTCCCTCATGGATACAGGTCTGCAGTAAACTCTGAATATGCTCATCAGTAAAATTAATGAATGAATAAACTGAATTATCTTCTAGTACATGAATTAGCTCTACTATTTTATATGATTTCACCAAAATGTACTCATTGGGGTGAATTTTATAACAAAAACAAATCATGCTTATCTATATTATGTAAAACTGGTTTCAGGTCTCTGATGAGACCAATGTAATTATCACTGCAACCTGTGTTTAGATCTATTGTGATCATATAATCAACTATCAACAATTATCACTGCAACCTTTGTTTAGATCTATTGTGTTGTGACCATATTATCAACTATCAGCAATTATTACTGCAACCTTTGTTTAAATCTATTGTGACCATATTATCAACTTATATCAATTATCACTGCAACCTTTTAGATCTATTGTGACCATATTATCAACTATCAGCAATTATCACTGAAACATTTGTTTAGATTCTCATCTATCATAACATGGAATTTTCTTGTAGAGATATTTTGAAAAAAGTGTCCTTTTTTTCAAAATCGGCCCTATAATGTGTGTACGTTTTTTACTTTGAGTCTCCGACGATCTATTTTTTGGAAGAATATAAACACTTAATTTTGCTGTGTTTATAAGCGTATATTACAAGCGAACATTTGCATTTTTTTACTTTCAATGTTATTTTGTTAGTTATCGAACATAAAGTTTGTTATTGATCGAATATCGAATATATACTATGTAGTAGTTTTGCGCACTGTAGATCTTACTAAATTAATGTTCCTTCATGAGGCCCCAGGTGGTAGAATATCGCCCAAAAACAAACTCACCGAACTCTATGAACGTAATGAATGTTCATGCCATGTTTTATTAAAATCGAACGAAGCGGTCGAGAGTTATCGTGGAAGGTACACACAGACATGTAAAATCTTGAACACTTAAAACTAGACCACAATAGATTTGGTCAACAAGGAAACGATGTTTTCCGTCCGATGTCTCATCTAAAGTATTTCAAGATCTACTCACCGTAGACATTTGGAGTGGTAATAGAGATATCATTGAGTTTAGCGACAAGAATGTTTTTTTAGCATCTTTTAAGGGGGCCCCTGACAGCCATTTCTGTTGATTTTTCTACGACTAAGACATCGTCAGAGATTTATAGTAATATATAGATGATGGGACAGTCAAACTTCTTTTTGTGAACGAAACTGCTGGAAAAAGGTTTAAAAGTTTCATTTTTTAAATGTTTTCTGGCCTAAAGATCGCACTATTTTTCATGATTACAAAATTTTGGCATAATTTATTTGATGTATATTTGGTAAATTTGTGTGTTTGGTAAATATTTGTGTCCCTATCACGTGTTTGTGTTTGATCAAATACAATCAAACGGTGATTATGATCAAATATATTTGTCGATCACACTGTTTGAAGTTTTTTATTGAATAAAAAAATTACAAGCCAGTACATTCATCGAGGTTTGAGTTCGAGAGAGATTCCATACAGTTTCAGTCCGGATTTTCGAGGATCTAAAATCTACTACAGTTTTATTGTAATGAATTGTTTTTTTTTTCAAGCTTGTCAAAAAGGAACGCAAGTCTGACTGCCACATCCTTATATAAAATAATATAATAAAAAAGATAAAATTTCAGAAATATCGCCATAAAATTATTTATTTTATCTATCAATCAATAATTATGTATTATAAAATAAATATTTAAGCAGAGTCTCAAAAAATCAAGAGCGGAACTCAATAGCTTGAAAAAGGTTTCGAATTAAGTAAAACACTGAAATATGTTTTTTTTTTTTTTTTATTATTTGATAAGGGAAATAATTTCTAGTGGTTTTCAAATTTGAATAGATAGCTCAAATGTGTGCTAAAGACTAGGGTGCGCCAGAAAAATCTGATGATTTTAAAAATGATGCTACTCATGCAATTTTGACTTAGAATTACAATTTTTGTGTTATTTGAAAGAAAAGAAATGGGGATTTATTTTGATGTATGATTTATTGAACATATGAATGTTTTATGGAGGACATTTGCAGATCGGCGGGGACTCTGTTGTATTACATGGCTCATAATTTCTACGGTTTCATGTGTGTTCTAACAGTTCTTGTTCTGCCTAAAGGCTTCTTTTTCAATGCAGAACCAGTTTCTCTGAAATTTTGGACCCATTGCAGAATGGTATTGTAGGAACCCTCCCACGTGATCTAGTCCGATAGTGAGAACAAAACTTTCTCTGAGTAAAGGCCACAGAATTACCAGTTTTGAATTTGTCTCTACAACAAATGAGCGATGCTCAGGGGTCCTCGACTCCATTGTAACTAAATCCCTTTTTTATTGGGAACAAAATGACACCCAAACAATCATTTAAGACAAGTCATGACTTGGTAGTGAATATTTTAAACTCGTCAGGTTATTTTGGTACACCCTGCACTTATAATTTCATGTCATTTCCATTTACGATTTCAAAATAGAAAGAGAAGCCTTGTGACCTCCCCCAAATTTTGAAAACCTCTAAACGTTTTTCGGAATACGAAACCCTTCTCAATATATTTGGGTTCCGCTTTTTTTAGTTGAGATCCTCTGTATAATATCAATACATAGGTATGTGTAATCATGTAATGGTTTATTTTATTAATTAGGTATTGGAAGTATCAATAAATATTCATAATCTCATATTTTTTTATTTATTTTTCGCAATATTTTTTTTTTTCAATAATTATTATATGTATGGTTTGACAATAATTTATTTGATCCTTCATTTTTTTATTATTTATTTATTCATTAATTAAATTTTCATTTGGTGCAAATAATGAAAAATTATTGGTCATCTTTATCTTTCCTTTTAGGTAATACAAAAGATGGTTCTAACAAATTTGAACAAAATGCTGGCTCTTTTGGTGAAGGCTCTGATCGCCTATAATACTATAATTATGAAGTTAAATTTATAACAAAATTTAAACTGAATTTCGATATTTTGTTTGAATTGTACAGTACGATTTTTTAAAAGATAATCTTCAAAAAAAACTTTTAACCGGTGCAATTCAGTTTTGGTTCTAATGGTCGTGCCGTAAAATAATGTAGTAAAAGATTTGAAGTATTTTTTTTGGTTGCTTTTGTCTCCCTGGTGAAAATCGTTATTCTATTTGGGTGCTCTCAGACAGTCGGATATTTATGGTGTACCTTTTACAAAACTCTGGTCCGGTGCAATCCAGTTTTGGTTCTAATATTCGTGCCGTAAAATATGTACTGAAAGATATAAAGTAATTTTTTGGTTGCTTTTGTCTCCTTGGTCAATAACGTTATTCTATTTGGGTGTTCGCAGACAACCGAATACTTCTTTATCTTATTGCATAAACCACATGTTAGCATATGTATATGCAAGGAAAAATAAATATACATGCTCTTATGGGAGTCCGCAGATTGTTCGATCTGCGAAATCTTACAGAAATATGTGTATTATTTTTCCTTGAAATATGTGTATTATTTTTGCATTTATGCAAATCTGTGTGCTATGTTATAAGATAAGTAAGTATGTCCTTGTCTGCGAGCACACTTAGAGGGAACATTACTCTACCTAATTGCTCAATTTGTAACATCTTGTACTTAAATCAAAACTTCATATAACCCGATTTCAAATTATCAATGTGTCACAATATATTTTTTTCTACATTTTTTGTGATGTTGTTTATTGGGCCCAGATCGTCTCAGTGAATAGAACTCTGTTCATTATCAGGGTGAGCACAATAATTTGAATCGGGTATTGTATGGTTACTGACTTTTATTTTATTTATATATTTTGGTTTCATTTATTTTATTAATTTACAATTATTATTTTATTCACATTTCTTTTGTACAGGGTGTACTAATCATATCTTCACCTCTTGGGGGAAACATTTATAGACATGGCTTCATAGATTATTTTTGTCTCTTTGTAGTTCCCACAATTTGTGGTTTCATAAATTTCGGAAGTGACTAAAAATATATGATAACCTATAATAAAGCGTAATCTAAGTTGTACGTCACGCCATTCAGACTCAAAAATTTGATAGGATTTTTTTTACTGTTACCATTCGATTGATTCGATTCAGAATTAAGAAAATTTTCGTCTGATACGTCACACTTGAATTTTTGGCGTAAAAAAATTCCAAACGCAAAGGAAAAAATAAATTTGAAAAAAAAAAAAAAAATGAAACTTGACGTTGCTCTGACTTTAAGGAACACCTTGATAGATGTATCAAGATCACCACAATATATCCCTCTTGATATCGTGATATTTTGGTCAGAATATATTTTTTGTATTCCCAACAGTTACGGAGATATTTAGAGTGCATAAAATAGAATGGACCACCTTGTATATTGTTAATAGAATTGACATCAAGTTTGGTTACACCCTGTATATGATTCAACCTTTCCTTCACACCCTTGTGTCATACGTACGAAATGTTGGAAATTATTTTAAAATAAAATGAATATTGTAAAATAAAGTTTTGATTAAATATTTAGTTTAACATTCTTCCTTAATAATAATAAATATTTATGATTTAATAAATAAATTTAAAACAACAATTAAAATTTGTTTTATTGTAAAATATTAGATCAGATCCGACCGAAGTCTTGGGGGCATGGACTTTTATGACGGAATAAAATGTATATAACATATGTTAAGTCAAAAAGAACTGACGCTCCAACAATTTAGATCTGAAAGCAGTTTCCTTATTCTATAAAAAAGGAAAGTATTCTTGTAATAGGCTGAATTTTCGTAAAACACGTTTGGCGTTCGCTAGGTCCAACCATTGGCCCGTATGTGTGTTGTGTGTCTTGTGTGTGTGTGGGGGGGGGGGGGGGTTGCGCCTGTCTGTCGATCTGCATATTAGATGCATGGAATGCGCCACGCTACTTTTGGTTTAAATCGAATCTACGCTTTACGATTTTTTACATTTTTTTGGCAGTTTTCTCGATTTATGCATAAAGGATAACGTCAGGTTCTAGATACTTAAAATTTGGCAGGTATGTTAAATGTATATGTTACCGCCAATGTGTATAAGTCAGGCATTCTATAGAATGACTACACTTTCTATAAATAGTATAGGACGAATTTAGTCAATGTATTAAATAATAATTTCTTTATTTTACGCTTTGCCTAGTCATTTTATGAAATGACTAGGCATTCTACATAGGTATCTAACTTGTTATTTGTCACACTGGTTGGGGGAGGGGTAGTACAATCGTAAGGAATAGAACAAAATAACATATTAGCACATCGTAATGTAGAGTACCTACTATGACCCCCCCCCCCCTTCCTGAGATGTTAGAAAACGTCTGTACGGGGCCATGACTCGCCTAATAAGGAAACTTCTATGTATCCGTCAAGAAATTTACTATGAAATCCTAGGATTATAAATATACGTTGACTAAAACGGTCTTAGTCATTCTACAGAAAGCCATGTATAAAAAATCTTTTTTTCATACATTGACTATTTTTTGTAGGCACTCTGTAAAATGACTATGACTAGGCATTATAGAGAATGACGGTTTTTTTTTTACATTGGCGCTATNATGAAATCCTAGGATTATAAATATACGTTGACTAAAACGGTCTTAGTCATTCTACAGAAAGCCATGTATAAAAAATCTTTTTTTCATACATTTACTATTTTTTGTAGGCACTCTGTAAAATGACTATGACTAGGCATTATAGAGAATGACGGTTTTTTTTTACATTGGCGCTATCATATACATAGAACACGACCAATTCTGTGGTTCATGAATCATATTGCTCAAAAACAGAAACACACAGATACATAGGCGGTTCTACCCTAAAATTCGGGGGGAGGGCTTAAGCCCCCTTCTCCTTAATCCGCCTATGGACACACAATGGCCAGAACGATATTTGTGCTCTGGGGACCTTAAAGTGTGTTCCGACATTGGAAATTCGACATCAAAATTTTCAGGCCATTACAATACTTTGTTCTCTTTGATAGATAAGAAAAGCCGTGTGATGTTCACACCAGATTTTTTTTCTCTCTGTCTCGGTCTATGTGTTGATTTATGACTTTAATGAAGATTACTGAAAACACACAAATAAGGTAAACAGCCTTGCTAATATAGCTCGTACGCTGTGCGTACATATTGCAGACTTCAGGTTTATTATATCTTTCATATAAATTGGAAATAAAGCTATAACAATAACAAACATTTTTTGCCTTTATCATCCATCTATTGGTCATTCGACACGGAGGTTTTACCCTACATTCGCTGGAGGCGTAGTCACCACGTACCCACATTGACCTCACCCAGCCTGGGTTGGGCTGAAAAAATACTGAACCAATGTGGACACCCACTTAGTAAAACCTCACTGGACGTTGTTTAACTTCAGTGATCTAACGTTAACTGGTGTACTCAACGTACCATAGACGCTGGCTCGGACTGTGTAATTGTACCCCTTAAAAAAAACGTCATTTTGTCCATAACTTACCTGCATACTAAAAGTACAAAATTTAAATTTCTATGTTTAGCCATCGCATCGTCCAACTGTTTGTCTTTCTGTTCAACGATAACTCTCGAACGCCTTAAGTACTATTTGGACTAGTCCGATAATATCCGATCCGACACAACACGATAAAAAGTATCGTTGGCAACGATAAACATTATGTCGGTAAGATGTAGAAAATAATCAAGCCTGATTGGTTGAAAAAGTATCGGGGCCAGCGTCTACGGGACGTTAAATATACAAGTTCCCGTTAGATCAATGAAGTTAAGCAACGTCCAACGAGATTGTGCCAAGTGGGTGTCCTCGTAGGTTCGCGCCCTCGTGATGCTAAATATTTGTCCAGCCCAACTCAGGCTAGGTGGGGGCAATGTGGGTAGCTAATTTGTAAGTTTCGAATGGAGGGTATAACCCCCGTCTCGAATGAATGACCAATGGATGTTAAAGAGACGTTCAGCCAAGAAAAGTATCGGCTCGGTTCAGACGCTACGAGACTAGTGTAAATTGAACTTTCTTGGAATTTGATGAAATGTGGTTTTGAACACTCATTATATTCATAGAATTATTAGTTTTTGACCGACCAATTTGTTTTCGGGCTAATTCAACCAAACTCTCTTGGTGGTCATTTTAAGTGAGTGAGGTCTACAGTTCACATAACTGCTAGTACCCTACTTTCCCCTATTAGTCTACCTAAGAGGTAACAGATTCATAATGTGTCCACTGCACCAGAGACAGGAGACCTTCAATACTGAGTATGACTACTCAGAGTCAGAGCCTTGTATCCTAAAATGGTAACATTTATTGAACACTGCCGCCATGTTGTTTTTTTCAAATCCTAACTAGGACAACTTATTGCTAGTCGTTTCTCTTTTCGTCTCAAAAAAGAAATGAAATGCTTGCTCGACACCAAATTGATGACGTAATATAAAAAGTTATTGTCACTCAATCATATTCCCTTGGTTCAGGGTTCCAATGAATATGGTTTCAGATAGGGTTACCAGGTGAAAATGTTCAAAAGTTGGGCATTTCGGATGAAAAAGCAGGACTGTTAACAAAAGAGGACGTGTTAATTTATAATATAAAGTAGATATATTCAGGAGCTTTACATTTGTGAAATACTGTGTTTTGTAAATTGTTGTCATAAACTTACTGTAGTTACTGCCCATACTCTTCAGAGTTCTGCACTCTGAAAATCACCTCATATCAACCCACACTACTCGTACCTTCATCTCTGCGGACATTATATTGTATACAAGTGATTTGACACTAAAGATTATGATCCCGAACCTTCTTGACAATCCCGAAGTTTCGGGACTGAAACTATCACAATCCCGGGATTAGAAAAAAATTTGGGAACTTTCCAAAAATCAAGTAGAAGTAGGTTGTTAGTATAATAAGTAGATAAAATAAAAATAAAAAATCAAGTTTTTAACTTGAGAGATGTGTGTGGAGTCCTTTTGTGGATCAACCAAGAGTTTTCAGAATAGCATCACATTTTTTACACTTTGCATTTTTACCGTCTTTGGACACTAAAAAATGACTCCAAACGGATGAAGGATCTGAATCTTTTTTGTGCGATATAAAACCGTCCGTTAAGTCAAACCGGGCACAAGTTGTTACGTTCAAAAAAGATGTTAGAATATATTAGAACATTAAAAATTAAGCCTTTGCACACTTTTACAAGTCAGAAGATAAAAAGAAACTGAAGCGAAATACCGAATCCTTTGTTTTATCAAAAGGCTAGGTACCTATTTTTGGATAATTCGCATGAGCCAGACAAACAACACATCGGTCATCGGTTCATTCGGTCTACACAAAGAAGAAAAGGATTTAAAAAGGTCTTTCATGTTTTTATTGCATGGCAGATGGCAGCACATCGACTTTCATGTAACGTTCAAGGTTGAATTATTGGGGCCTCATCTTCAAATTCAATAAAAAAGTATGTTTTTTGTTTGTTTTTATTATATCAATGTCTATCCCGAAAATCCCGGGATTTGATGGCGAATCCCGGGATCAAAATTTTAGCCAGTTTCGGGCGGGATCGTAATCTCTATTTGACACTTAAAAAGTATTTTTGTGTAACATTTTCCATTATTTTCAAAAGCAGTCAGGACAAACATGCAAAAAGCAGGAAATATCTTGCCAAAGCCGGACGTCTGGTATGTACATGCGGGGATAGGATTTCTCAGAGATGACGGCTATAGACCAGACGGAATTTTCATTATTCCCTGGAAAAATGGAAAATGTGTAGCATGGGCTCAACATGTGCAGACACTGTGGCCCTTTGCAAAGTAACCGAAATTGCCGTTGGCAAGAAATTTTATAAAAATCTACTACTTGTCACAGGCAATGACTATCATTTTCTTTCGTTTGGGATATTGGTCTTGCGAGTCAAAAGACTTCATCAGAAAGGTTGGAGCCCGTTTATATGAACACACGGGTGAAAAGCGGTGCGTATCTTTTTTGAGAGAACGCATTTTCGTTTGAATCCAAAAAGGGAAAATGCTGCGGCAGTGATGAGTACGGTGCTGTTGGCTTAATTTAGGAGATTTTTAAAAGTTGTCAAATAAAAGTATAAATAGAAGATAGCAGAGAGAAGGAAAAAGATATGTGATTTAGATTTCAGTTCTTTTTGCGACTAATGATGTGCCGCGGATCTTTTTATCGCGAAGTGGTTTAATATGACTTAACCAGTAGATCTTTGAACTGTAGACCTCACTCAAAATGGCTATTACGAGGTCACGGTTGCTTCAATTGAGCACTAAAACTGATCAGCTGATTCTATTAATGTACTGAATCTAAATATGCATACCAAATTTCATCATGAGAATTATCATGGTACAAAAAGACAAAGAAAATTTGTTATCTTAAAACTAACCCCTTACTTCGTCAGAGGCCAATACAGGAGGCGGTTGATAGGGGCGATCGCCCATATTTATAATCGGCATGGAAGTCAGTAGTACCAAATTTGGTACTACTGACTTCCATGCCGATTATAATAAATACTACTGACTTCCATGCCGATTATAATAAATACTACTGACTTCCATGCCGATTATAATTAGGAGCCTCACTCAACTGGAGACCTGTATCCGCCCCTGTACTTCGTTTGGTCAATTAAAGACAAACATTCGAATTGACCGCCTCCCCCCGAATGAAAATCCTGGTTGCTGTGTATACAAACGTAAAAAATAACAATAAGTACATATTTGTGGTTCCGAAGATAATTAAGGGGTTCGGTAAATCCATACTTACCTATGTGCTAATATTAGCATAAATTATTAAACGTAATGAAAACGTTGCTTATAATTAAATTTCAACACAACAATAGATCATAAATAATCTTACCCAGGTCGTGACAATGCCAAATTTAGAATTTGGTTATCTAAATTTAAAATTTGGTTTTATTAGAAAGAAAAATTATCGTCACCATAGCAGAGTGTGCATGACACTCGGATAATGTGGCAAAAATAATGGTTAGATAAAAAAAAATGTCCAAATTTTCTGCACGATTACAATACTTTATCTTCTATAGGAAGAGAAAGTAAAAATGTATTGAATTGTTGAGAAGGGAAAAGGATAAGATTCCAAAATTTGAAATTTTCAAGATAGTGAAATCTAAACTCTCTAAAGCATAGATAGTTAGATACCCAAACTTTTTTTAAAGCTTAGTATCAGAAGAAACAATAAAGCTTAACTACAAGACCTTCAGTCAACTGCAGACTGCAGTAGACAAATTCAAATATCTAAGACTGTTTTGGAAAAGAATGGAACAAGAAATGGTGGTGTGAATCATAGAGTAAATTGTGGATGGATGAATTGAATAAAGGTGTGCTATTATGACAAGAAAATTAGTGGTAGAGGAGATTGTATAAGAGAGTAATGAAACGAGTGAGAGTACACAGTTCAGAAACCTGGTCTATAACAAAATAAGAGGAGATAATCTGGAGGTAGCTGAAATGAAAATGTTTTGTTAGATGTGCGGGTTTACATGGAAGGACAGAGTAAGAAATGAATATAGAAACGGTGAAACTAGGACCTTTGGGGAAGGAAATTCAAGAGTGTAGACTGAAGTTTGGAATTATTGAGAGAGGAGATAAAAATTATATTGGGACGAGAGTGGAGACTTTGGGAATACAGGAAAGGAGAAAAAGAGGTAGACATAAGAGAGAGAGGGGATGATTGAGGTTTGGAATTATTGAGAGAGGAGATAAAAATTATATTGGGACGAGAGTGGAGACTGGGAATACAGGAAAGGAGAAAAAGAGGTAGACATAAGAGAGAGGGGATGATTGAGGTTTGGAATTATTGGGAGAGGAGATAAAAATTATATTGGGACGAGAGTGGAGACTTTGGGAATACAGGAAAGGAGAAAAAGAGGTAGACATAAGAGAGAGAGGGGATGATTGAGGTTTGGAATTATTGAGANTTTCTAGGGGGGGCAGCTCCCCCCCTTCCTACGCCCATGAACACCGACCCAAAATAAAATTGGAAAAAGGTATAGTGAAGGAAGAAGAAGAGTAGGTAGATGTATTATGGTGAGGAAGCTATACTGACTAGCTTGGCAAAACGTTTTTATTTCTTTCTTGTTGCATTGTTTGCAAATTATGCATTTTATTATCTGCTTGATATGATCGTTAGGTATATTTTATCATAAAAAAATTGTCATGCTTTCCAATGGAGATTGTATTAATAAGAACATCCAATTTTAAAAAAAACTTTAAAATTTTATTTCCAGTTCTTGTCGTTATCTTCTCAGTCGAACTTCTCTAATTATTTAATTTTTTCGATTTTTAATTATTTATTTTATTATTAATATTTATTTAATATTTTATTTTCTATTTATTGTGATTTATTTTTACTAATTTATTTTATTTAATAACAGTTATTATTTATTTTTATAACAAACTTTCGTGTGATTTTAACTAACCGTTTTTTTTTTTTGCTTTTGTTTTTTGTGTGTGGTTTTCGATGAAAATTTTATAAAGGTAAGAATTAAAATAACTTCATTTGTTTGTTTCTCAAAAAGCATTTTATGACATTAATTTATTGTAATTATAATAGGTTTAATAGTCCTTATTAATACTGCCCGAATAGAACTGAAGAGTCCCTGGACACCGGCAGTTTTTTGGGTGCTATTATTATGTGTTAAATATTTCAAGTTCTTGAGGATAAAATTCTATGGGTTGGCTGGATTTGAACTCATGCCCTGTTGTTTACCAGTTAGAGCATCTTACCCATTGAATATATTTGTATAACTAGCTGTTTTCCCGTGCTTCGCTACGGTTACAAAATTCAACAACTCAATTTTAGATTTTTGGTGGAACCGACCCCCAGTGTGAACACGGCTCCTATTTAGATAATTCAATATTTTACTCAAAGATATTACTTTTTGCACTGCGGAACACCTTCGTATAAAATTTCAGCTTTCTCTCTCATCCCGAAGTGATACTTCTTAACTATGGGTTTTTGGTGGAACCGACA
>CM022882.1:11661641-11673921 GCA_012654025.1 Pachypsylla venusta | reverse complement strand
CGTTGATTATCAGTCAGTCAGTATATCAACTGGGCTTTGCGTTTTATAACTATAGATAGATATACTCGTATATTCAATGATCTTACCATTACCCATCCAAATTTATTTGTTTGGATTTAGGTACATGCTTTTTGCTTTTATTTAGGTTCCAAGTGCACTGTATTTTGAGGTACATCGAAGGAGCCTACATTTGTATTGAAAGATATGTGGCTCCAAGGACCACTCCTTATTTACATTAAAAATACACCTTATTTCCGAAAGCGCATATCAATTTAAATACAAACCTATTTTAAAAGAAATATTAATATTAATGTAAGTAACTAAGTAATGTAAAATGTATTTTAAATAGGTAATTTACCATTTAGTGCGCTCTACTCATTAGATAGGCCAAGTTCTGGCCTGACGCACGCAGTTTTGGTATTTAATTCCATTGTCTAGCTCAACCGTCCGCTTTGGAATTGTTACCAAATTGATTAACCCTACTCCCCTCAAAATTTGATATTTTTTTAAAAAAAATTAAAAAATCTACGTAAAATCTAAAAATCATTATGAAATTTGGTATATATCTCCTATTTGGGGCTTAAATGTGCCTTCGATTTTTGGATTCTGCGTAAAATACAATATTTTGAAGGGAGAGGGGGGATTTTTTAAACCAGTAAAATAATGACTCATGTCACATTTGCAGATTTTTTTGACCATTTCACTTATCTTAGAAGCTTTAAAAGCTTACAAAAAGTAGCTCTGTAGATTCATTTAATTAAAAATAAATGATTATTAGGAAGAAAAAAAAATACAAGATAACATTTCCAACAGGATTTTGGTTTATTATTTTCAATATTGAAACTTTGGAATCGTCGCAAAAAAAATACCCTCCTCAAAATTTGATATTTTATGTTTTAAGGTACGTGGAATCCAAAAATCGGATGTCTGCCTCATCGTCCGCCGTGAAGCACTCTTTTGCTACTTAGCGTTCTCCGACTTTAATGAAAATTCGTATGTATGTCCCATTTGGGGAAATCATACTAATTGGTCAACGCCAAGTAACGGTGACTCTTAATGTGTACAGTGTATCTTTTGGTACTGGAGGCGGTAGACGAGGTTTTTTTTTCTTCAAAAATTCGAGAAGAAAATTACGGTTAACTTTATGTCAGCTGGACCAACCCCCACCCCGTATGCATATTTCCTAGATTTGGTCCTCTTGTTATACCCCATTTTATTTTCCTTTTGTGCATAATTTTCCAATTAAAATGTTAGACACAATTTAACTTTAGAGCCTTAAATCCCCAAAGCCCCCCTGGATCCACTTATGCCAAAGATCAATTTCAATCTTCCCACAACTTTTATTTTTTGAGTTTTTGTGTGAATATTCCTACGTATTTAGTATATTTGACTCCTTATAGATACAGACTTGTCATTTGGTCCGCAATATAAATTACTCGCACGGGTCAATTTATTATTTCTTGCTCGATGTGGTTTGCGTGGATGGCGATTGTTATGATTATTGAGACACTGTGACGATTGTCTTCCTAGCTTATTATTCCCACATAATCTTTTCTCGCAAGATGATGTATATTGCCATATATGATGAAAAGTATACGGGGTGTCCGGAAATGACATGCGCCAAGTTAAAGCTGTGATGGGATCAAAAAGTAAGGGCGCAAGTCATGTTCCGGCCACTGCAATGTTATCCTAGAGATAACCTATCGCAAACTTTGAGAGGAGGGCCTTTCAGACTATGCATAGCACTTTTTGCGTCCATCTTAGCCCTCACAGATGTAATTGATTTCACTCTATAGTATGGAAGATATTACGTAAAGACCGGCTGTAACATAATGCGATGTCAATCCGTTAACCACATATTCTTGAGACCAAAAAAAGATAATTTCACTCTATAGTATGGAAGATATTACGTATAGACCGGCTGTAACATAATGCGATGTCAATCCGTTTACTACATATTCATGAGACCCAAATAAGATAATTTCACTCTATAGTATGGAAGATATTACGTATAGACCGGCTGTAACATAATGCGATGTCAATCCGTTTACCACATATTCATGAGACCCAAATATGATAATTTCACTCTATAGTATGGAAGATATTACGTATAGACCGGCTGTAACATAATGCGATGTCAATCCGTTTCACTCTGAGAAGACATGTCCAAAAATGCTTCCGCTCCAAGTTCCAAGACATGTCCAAAAATGCTTCCGCTCCAAGTTCCAATACATGTCCAAAAATGCTTCCCCTCCAAGTTCCAAGACATGTCCAAAAATGCTTCCCCTCCAAGTTCCAAGACATGTCCAAAAATGCTTCCGCTCCATGTTCCAAGACATGTCCAAAAATGCTTCCGCTCCAAGTTCCAAGCTACAGAGCTTGGAAGGTGGAAGACAAATGTCGATTTTCTCAATAACTTTGTTTCACGTTTTGTAAAAAAAAAAAATATATATATATATATGACACTTCATATGGCACTTATTTTCGAAAATTTGGGTATGATCTGGTTTCCAAGGGCGGGGATATGGGGGGGTCGCTCAATCTAAATGCTCTCAGATTTTTTTCGGAAATGAGAAGACGACTTAAAGCGACCGAAACATTATGAAGACGCAACATGGAAAGCAAATATTAAATTAATGAAAGATATTTGATACAAAATAACCTTGTCATATTTGACATTTCTGCACGAAATTTTCGAAATGACTGGCGTTTAAAGTGAATCCCGTGGCTCTGTAGCTTGGAGAAACATATTCGGGCATGGCTTTATACAGAGATATCATCTTATTTTAATTTCAAAAATATTTGATTTATGGCTTGACATCGAATTATGTTACACCCTGTATACAGAACCTTAAACTACTGATAGCCTAAATGGACTCCTAACAGACCTCACTTTGGGTTCATCCCGGTTAGATATTACTGAAAAATCTTACTAAACATGGCCTAAAGTCATTCAGGGGGCTCAATTCCACTTTATGGCGCCCCACATTGCCCGTGCGGGGCCCCCGCCTCCTCTGTATAAAAATATCAGTTAACTTCAATTTTTTTCTTCAATACTTTGGAATCTGATTCTACATGCAAAAGCAAATTTTTTTCACAAAATCTAACCAGTTAGTTTTATGAACGTAATGAATGCTCATACAAAATTGATAAAGCGTTTGAGAGTTATCATGGTACAAAAACATAAAAGAAGACGAGAAAAATTGTTGTGTTAATACTAGACCTCAATTATTAGAGAACGGTGCAGGAAAAAGTTGACCAAAAATAGAAGTTTCACTGGTACCTACCTACGAAATCATATAACCATTCTCTAAAATTGCTTAAAATATTTTATTTATTTTGATTTCTAACATTAATAATTAGATACAATTTCCATCTTGAATTTTCAATCAATAATTCTCGGTGAGCATTTCTAGGTATCCAGTCATATTAATTCAAATGACCTGAGCTAAAACTCTCGGTTTTCTAAAAGGCCAAACTGTGGTAACACTTTCTTTGATTTTTAATTTTCGTACTTGATGATTCAATTTTGAAAATATGTGATACAAGCCAAAAGCTAAAAAAAAAGAACATTTGGCATTTGAAACTTCTCTAATTCTATGGAAGAATCAATAGTTTACTAAAATAAAAGAACATTTGGTATTTGAAACTTCTCTAATTCTATAGAAGAATCAATAGTTTACTAAAAAAAAAAGAACATTTGGTATTTGAAACTTCTCTAATTCTATAGAAGAATCAATAGTTTACTAAAAAAAAAAAGAACATTTGGTATTTGAAACTTCTCTAATTCTATAGAAGAATCAATTTACTAAAAAAAAAGAACATTTGGTATTTGAAACTTCTCTAATTCTATAGAAGAATCAATAGTTTACTAAAAAAAAAGAACATTTGGTATTTGAAACTTCTCTAATTCTATAGAAGAATCAATTTACTAAAAGAAAAAGAACATTTGGTATTTGAAACTTCTCTAATTCTATAGAAGAATCAATAGTTTACTAAAATAAAAGAACATTTGGTATTTGAATGTTCTCTTTTTTACCGTGTTTTTTTAGATTTTTTTAAAAAATATGTACCCTTATTTTTTCCCGAGGGGGGCTTTTCATGTAAGATGTAAATATCTTAACTGGAAAATTCTTTGAATTTAGAAAGTTCCCATTTTGGTTCACACTTTTAGAAAGTTCCCATTTTGGTTGACTTCAAGATGAGCAATTTCGAATAGGTACATCGTAATATTTAAGTTTGTGAATTAATTTGAAAAATATCACAAAAAGCCTCACAAGTACTTTTTGTGTTTCGAATTCCATTTTAAAGAGACAGACAAGAAAAAGATCTAATATTGTAGGTCACGTGCAAAGTAGAGTATTTTTCGATCAAAACGTTTCCTAACCTCTCTGGGGGAGAGACGTTCATCTTAACGCTTATATTGATAAAATAAACAAACTTGCACTGGACTTTTTTCATGTTGGTACAACATGAAAAAAGTCTGCCTCAGTTCAATATATTCAAATAGTTCAATAAATACGGAAGAAAAAGATTTTTTTTTCAAAAAGTGAATTAATTAATCTCCCACCCTTAAAACGTTTAAAGAAACTTTTTAAATTATATTAAACCACATTTTAAGTTTGTAACTTGCTCCAAAAAAAATTAATAGTATCTGTCTGGAACCGGAAAAACAACCACCATGTTTAGAAATCCAATTAATAGCAAGCACGATGCATACTTACACAAAACAAACACTGTACACAAATTCCAAAAGCACAATGGACACGTATTGTAATAATTCACCAAACTGCTTCCTACAAGCTGAAAATTTGCAACAACCATTTCGTATACAGTTTCCGGAGGTGGAGGAACTGTCGCTTCTGGGGGCGAATAGAACAGACTTAATAAACTTCCTGATAGATCGGATAACATGGTCTCTCTTTTGTGATACCCAAGATGTTAACGGACTGAATTTCAATCAATACTTATCTATACTTGTAAAATTTTGAAACAAACTTTCAAAATTTAATTTAAATTTGATAAAATTTTGATAATTTGGTTTTTAAAAATATACAACATTATTAATTTGGTTGGCCCTTTTAAACATGATTTAATTTCATAAACCAAGATCATTTAGCCAGTGTCTATTGCACATTGAATACACCAGTTCCCGTTAGATCACGGGAGTTAAACAACGTTCAATTAGGTGACCAAGTACATAGGTTCGCTCGTGATGCTGGTTTTTTCTGGCCTAATATCCCAGGCTGGGTGAGGTCAATGTGGGTAGCTGGTTTGTAGGTTTTCAGCGAACGAAGGGTGAAACCCCCGCCTTCAATTACCAATAGATATTAAGCAAAATAATAATAATAAACCCAGATGATTTCTAAGCCAATGATCAATGATTTGGATGAACCAAGGGCGTAGTGCATCATGCGAGCACGCCAGGAGGCACCACGTATCGATGGTTTTATCGGGGTGCACCCAGTCGTGTGTGCACCAGTAAGTAGGTAACTGTTGTTGATTACAGCCAACGGCACTATACGATAGTTAAGTTAAAGAGTGTTCCAGCAAGGAAGGCAGATGTTAGATGCGTATAACTTCTTTATTTAATTTTGTTGAATTGGGATACTATGTCAAGTAAATCCATAATAAGATAAAGAAAATACTATATCTAATTACTTAAGTCAAGTGAAGATATAGTATTTTCTTTATCTAATTACTTCTTTATTTGATAGTTAAGTTAAAGCGTATTCCAGCAAGGAAGACAGATGTTAAATGTGTATAACTTCTTTATTTGATAGTTAAGTTAAAGCGTATTCCAGCAAGGAAGACAGATGTTAAATGCGTATAACTTCTTTATTTAATTTTCTTTATTTGATAGTTAAGTTAAAGCGTGTTCCAGCAAGGAAGGCAGATGCTGCAAACATTATTGAGCGTTTTTCAATGTCCACTTATTAATCTTTCTCATTGAATCTGAAAACAGAAGACAAAAATCATTTCACGTTTTAAATTTATACGCATAAACTTTTAATAATGTAGCCACCGAGGGGAGCAAGCCAGCTTCATTAGATGACGGTCCTAAGCCCGTGTAAATACCTACAGAAGGTTTGGTGTTAAGAAGGACATCCAGCCATTAAAAAACTCTGCTTCAAAAAAATTATGGCAAGTCTATGGATACTGTGAGAAGCAAGCGAGTGTTACCATGCCAGAAAAAGATGCAGCTAGAAAGAGTAGCCACAGAAATAAAGGTTGTGGCATGGTAGAATTAAGCAACTGGGAAAGAGTGAAGTCAAACAAGAAGAAGCTTGCAGCGTCTATGGCACGTTGAATACACCAGTTCCCGTTGGATCACTGAAGTTAAGCAACGTCCACGTGGGTTCGCGCCATCGTGATGCTGGCTATTTTTAAGGTCCAACCCAGGCTGGGTGAGGTCAATGTGGGTAGCTGGTTTGCAAGTTTCCAGCGAATGGAGGGTAAAATCCCCGTCTCGAATGACCACTAAAAAATTGAAAAGACGTTAAAAAAAAAAAAAAAAAAAATACAAGAAGAAGATAACTAAGTTATACGCATTTAACATTGGATTTCCTTGTTTCATAAAATCTAAAACAAAGATAAGAATCGAACCCGCTACTTCTGAGACAATGCCGAAAACTTTTACCATTGAACAATATCTTAAGGTTGGCGATGTACAATGAATCACCAAATCCTTTCCTTAGATCTAAATAGCAATGCTCCCTACACAATCGAATCTGGTAAAAACCTCAATGAAATCTCTTGTCAACTTTCTTTGTCACACGTAGGCGCAGAACTTTGTATTGTGTTAGGTGTCTTGTTTATTAGGGTGACCTTCCAAGTACTAAGAGCTATGCAAATACTTTATTTAAACGTGTGGTTCAGTTGATAAGATACGTCCAGAGAAGACATCATCGACCTAATGAGCTCAGTTGATCTTTTCAAAAATCAATTGTGGCATCATCTTTTCCTATGATGACCGGATGTATGAAAATGCAGCTCTAAAGAAGTTATTTTGCTGCCAGTTTTTAACTGTCATTAAATATCTTTTTTTTTTTTTTTTAATTTGGCTTAACGTCTCTTTAACATCTATTGGTCATTCAAGACGGGTGTTTTACCCTCCATTCGCTGGAAACTTGCAAACCAGCTACCCACATTGACATCACCCAGCCTGGGTTGGGCCGCAAAAAAGAGCCAACGATACGTGGTGTTCCCAAGCGGTCACCCATCCAAGTACTGACCACGCCCAACGTTGCTTAACTTCGGTGATCTAACGGGAACTGGTGTATTCAACGTAGTATGATCGTTGGCTCATTATATATCTAATCTTGATTGCAAATAATTGGTATGGGTCCCAGAAAAATGTCAATCATTGCAATATAATGACGTTAGTAACATGATAATACTACTGGATCAATATGATCACGTGTTCACATTAGTGTTGTAGTCATTAATAGAAAAAATATCTTAATCAAATAAAAAAAAAAAATTAAAAAAAAAAATCGAAAAGCCCTTAACACCAGCCATCACATATCAAAATTTACGTTTCTATAACAAACCACTAAAAAGAGAAAAATAATTTTCAAAAAACAAAATATGTGGGGCCCTCCCATATTTTGTTTTAATGTATTTGATAGTTCTACCAAGGTGGCCTAAAGTGTGAGAAATTGTAGAATATAAAGTCAAATGTTTTTCATCATTCCCAATCATTGTATTTGATAGTTCTACCAAGTGGCCTAAAGTGTGAGAAATTGTAGAATATAAAGTCAAGTGTGTTTCATCATTCCCAATCATTGTATTTGATAGTTCTACCAAGTGGCCTAAAATGTGAGAAATTGTAGAATATAAAGTCAAGTGTGTTTCATCATTCCCAATCATTGTATTTGATAGTTCTACCAAGTGGCCTAAAGTGTGAGAAATTGTAGAATATATAATCAAGTGATTTTCATCATTCCCATTTCTTGTATTTGATGGTTTCTAAAGTGTTTCTTTCGAAGAGGTTAAAAAACCAAGTGGTTTAAAGTGTTCCTTTCGAAGAGGTTAAAAAATCCAGCACCCCAACAAAATGAGGCTGTAAAAAATTGTGAGGTTCAGTGTGCATGCAGCTCAATGCTAAGTGTTTAGTTAATGAATAAGAGTGGAGATAAATAAAATTATAATTTTACACTCACAACTTCCATTACAACCAGATTTGCATACTCAGAATGTTGCATACAGAGAGACTGAGTGATATTCATACTCAGGAGAAGTATTCCGGATTCGATAAGGATGAGTATCGATATCAAGCAACAATACATCGATTTCTACACTCACAAGTTCCATTACAACCAGATTTGCATACTCAGAATGTTGCATACAGAGAGACTGAGTGATATTCATACTCAGCAGGAGTATTCCGGATTCGATAAGGATGAGTATCGATATCGAGCAACAATACATCGATTTCTACACTCACAAGTTCAATTACAACCAGATTTGCATACTCAGAATGTTGCATACAGAGAGACTGAGTGATATTCATACTCAGCAGGAGTATTCCGGATTCGATAAGGATGAGTATCGATATCGAGCAACAATACATCGATTTCTACACCCACAAGTTCCATTACAAACAGATTTGCATACTCAGAATGTTGCATACAGAGGGGCTAAGTGATATCCATACTCAGGAGGAGTATTAGTTAGAGATGTGTATGGAACAAGAAAACTATTTTTCTACCAAACAACCGATTTTTACATTAACTCCCATTACAGCCATTAGTTCTATTAGATACAATTAGATTCTACCTAAAGGTTACAATTAGATTCTACCTAAAGGTTACAATTAGATTCCACCTATAGTTTAGAATCTAATACAATTAGATTCGACCTAAAGGTTACAATTAGATTCTACCTAAAGGTTACAATTAGATTCCACCTATAGTTTAGAATCTAATACAATTAGATTCTACTTAAAGGTTACAATTAGATTCTACCTAAAGGTTACAATTAGATTCTACCTAAAGGTTACAATTAGATTCTACATAAAGGTTACAATTAGATTCTACCTAAAGGTTACAATTAAATTCTACCTAAAGGTTACAATTAGATTCCACCTATAGTTTAGAATCTAATACAATTAGATTCTACCTAAAGGTTACACTTAGATTCTACCTAAAGGTTACAATTAGATTCCACCTATAGTTTAGAATCTAATACAATTAGATTCTACCTAAAGGTTACAATTAGATTCCACCTATAGTTTAGGTAGAATCTAATACAATTAGATTCTACCTAAAGGTTACAATTAGATTCCACCTATAGCTTAGGTAGAATCTAATACAATTAGATTCTACCTAAAGGTCTCAGAATTAGATTCTACCTAAAGGTCAACATTCTGAGTATGATTAGAGGTCTTTTTTGTACCTTTTACCAAACCAAATTTTTTTTAGTTTGAACGGTGTCAAGGACTTCAATCTGAGCTTAAGTCTAACATTTAATCTTATTCGGACTATTTTCGTGTTTCAAGCAAAAAAGCTGTGTTCGAATTTTTAAAATATTTTTAACGAAAAGCTTGAGAAAAAGTAGCATTTTTCACATGTCGAATCATGTTTAAAATCAACCAAAAAAATAATCATTTTTCAGGTTTGTCAACACTATTTCTTTTAAAAAAAAATTCCTTACATTGAATTTACCACTATCAAAAACTAGGTTTTGATGTCCATCCAACTGAGAAAAAGGATACACTGAACAGAACAAGCGACGTGGAAAAGTGTCCAAGAATGATATTCTCCACCTGTAACTCGATTATGCATCGTGTAGCTCAACAAGCGACGTGGAAAAGTGTCCAAGAATGATATTCTCCACCTGTAACTCGATTATGCATCGTGTAGCTCAAATCTCACTAACGAATTTTGTAAAAAATGTTCCATTTGATTATTTGAGTTAGTCACCATATTCACGGGTACCATTTATAGCCAAAAAAAAAAAAAAAAAAACCTGTATACAAATTTTATTGTATAAAATAAAACTCATTGGTAGTTCAATTAGCCTTCAAAACTTTTTAGACCTTTGAACATCTTACCAGGCTTTAGAGATCTTACATGAAAATCAGACAGAGTTTTGTTTGTTACTCCCCGAAAATTAAGATTAAATTATTCTTTTAAAATTTAAAATTACTTTTTTATGTATATTTTATATTTATAATTTGTGTGTAATGTTTATGTACCCGTAAATGTCACAAATATAATAATTTGAATTAAAATGGAAAATTTTCTAAGGGAGATATGACTGCTTTTAAAAAATCTAATGATGTGCCATAATAACTTAACGGGATATTTTTGGGATCGATTCCAAAGTTCATTATTGCGTAAGTGGCATATCACAGGGAATCCTGGACAAGAAACGAAGAATTTTAAGATACGCGAGATCTTCCCCATTTGCGGCTTGCAATTTGTATCTCTCCAGCCACCTCTTTTCTTTTGTTTTGTTTTTAACTTTTCATGTTTACTTGTTAGCTTTTTTGACATATTTTAACCCAACTAGACAGGTAAGGAAACCTTTTTACGGCCTTGCCTTGATGAGCAATCTTGCTTGAGCACAAAACTTTTTAAAGTGATTAAATAGGTGGAAAATATTAAGGATATCAGGGGACTAAAAATCGTAAAAAAATATTTTTTTTGTCCAGGATTCTCCGTGTAATGCCGCACTCCATTGTTGCAAATAAACAACCAAATTTATCATGAATACAATAAAATATTGTTTGCATACCCATCCTCATGGCAAGTTTGCATACTCATCCTACATGGCACTCGTATTGCTACACTGTTATAGGTATTTTCTTCTTCACACTTGTCACCCAGTAATTTTGTTCTTTATGAGGTGGGTTTTCAATAGGAAACTCGACAATTATTCAGACTTAACAATATTTTAATATCAAGTCTGTTACATCTAGTACCTACCTATCTCATTATTCTAACCAACTAGAATATGCTTAGAACTAGTGGATAAGTATTATTATTGACAATCATGCTGTGTGCATGAACAAGTTACACACCTACGGATATTATTGAAAGTCTATGAAACATTAAGTTCAGGTATATTATCACAAACAAGGTTTTTCATCTTTTCCTTTATGAAACATTAAGTACCGATTTTACTCAACCAATTTTGTTGAAAATTCATATACTTCGTCTCTGAGTTCGCCTCATACGTAGGAAATAATCATTTTTATCCTGAGTTGTGCAGTTTTTCCTCTGGAAGTAGCTGAAATCGGCAATGATAGCTGTGGCGTATAATATATTCTTTGTAGCTATCGCATTTTTTTGACTTGGCGGGGCGGAGTGCTACCGCGCTCCTTAACAAACATGTCTCTTTGACTGCCTACAAGGCCGTACCCTGGGGGGGGCATGGGGTCCATACCCCCCTAAAAAAATTCATTATTTTTTTTATGCATGACTTGAGTAATATTGTAAAGTGTAACTCATCATCATCATCACTAAATTTCGAGGAGCAGTATTTTTATTTTTGATTCCAAAGGTTCAATATTTGAAAATCTTCTCTTGGGTAACCTTGAGAAAAGTGTCACAATGGGAAATAGTCTCAATGTATACCTATTTATAGTTGTCTGTAATTTAAATATTACAATTAATGGATTCAATCTAAATATGTATCTTCAATTTACATAACACATTTATTACTTTCAGATACAATATATATTGTATAATAGACAACGAGTATTATATATACGGGGTGTACAGAAATTTTACAGTGTGTTGAAAATCAATAAAAAAAAATTTTTATCGATTGTTAGATATAATTGTAGATACAAAGATAATAAAATTCAGAAAGCTATAATTTCTAAAACATACGCGCATACAAAGAAACGAAAAAAAATATTGACTTTCACAACAAATCCATCTAGGGAAGATAAACAACAAACGCGGTCCTAGAAGAGGAAGCATATCATGACTCGCCAATCTGAGACATTGGTATGAGTTGATTTCTGAAGAACTGTTTCTCAATCACAAAATCGCCCACATCCGAAACGGATGAACACTCTAAGAAGAAGATACAAAGGTCTTTCTAAAAACTTATTAGACTTAATTACAGACAATCAAAGAAAAATGTTTTTTTTTTTTACGTTTCTTTAGAGTTCTCCAATAATTTTATTCTCTTTAAACTTTAATTCAGACCTGTGCATTCATTTAACCGAGTATTTAATCCGCTTTTTTAAAAAAGATAAACTCAGACAATAAAATGCATTTATTGGTAATAATGTGTCAAAAAATGTATATATATATATATA
>CM022882.1:11646906-11659776 GCA_012654025.1 Pachypsylla venusta | reverse complement strand
AAACCCTAGATCTAGTACCGAAATCCCTAATATGGTAACACTGCGATGGCTAAACCCAGAGACTTGAAACTTGGACCACAGATTCCTTTTAGTATGTAGGTGCGTAATAAGAAAGGAAAAAAATCGAAAATTTAAACTTTTTAGCGGGACGTTTTGCAAAATCTTCTGGGAAAACTAAAGGAGATAACGAAAAATAACCGAGAATGGACCCTCCTCCCCCAAATAGTATATAAGGACTCCATAAAAATATAAAATTTGAAATTTTCCGGTTTCTAGCCGATTTATGGACGGTTCTCACCATAAAAAAATCATATTTGGGAAGTACCACTTCGGGATGAGCGAGATTGATGACGTTTTCGCATATACTGTGGTTTGATTGTAAAATTTGTCCTTGAAAAGACCTTCCTCAGACCTCCTGTATATCTCTGACAAAGGGACACACCCACCTAATAGGTGATTCTAATGCATCTCTTATGTAGCGTGACAAGAACGACAACCAAATTCCTCTTCATCTTCAGCCTAAAGATTATCTTCACCAAATGATTGTCATATGAGGGTAATTTATCATTAGCAAATAATGCTTTTTCTATTATCTTATCACAACATATAATTTATCAGTGTTGTGGTGTAAAGATTCTCTCATCTGTCAGCATATAATAAAACCTCTGCCAACGTAACACATGGGTTTATTATTTTACTAGTTAAAAAAAAAATACCCACACCCAAAGTAAATAATTGATATTGTACGTTTCCAAGTAGGTACGTAAGATTCAAAAATCGAATAAATTTGTTCGCCCGACTTTGTATCCTACCAAAGTATAGAACCCTCTATAGGTGTGACTGATAGTGACGAAAATGTTCGGGGCACAAAAACAAGTAGCAAATATCATCAAAATCGGTCAAAGCCAAAATGACCGAGATTTTTGGATTCTGTAAATCAGACATGCCCAATCGGTTGATCGCGATTTTTTTCAAAGGAGTATCTACATACCCACTTGTTTTTTAAAAGTAACAACATGAATTTATTAAATTGATAGAAAAAAAATTGTCTGTCCATTGTGCAATTGGGCAAGCTAAAAAAGTGCAAATCTCGATGTGGAAAAGTAAGAATACTAGGTCAAACGCCAACGCTCTGACTTCAATAACTTTATGATGGATCTACTCGTAGATACAAAATTCCCTTTTATTAGCTTTTTTCGAGGCAGAGCCCTAAAAACGTAATACCATGCCATTTAGATTATATAAAAACCATAGTCGATCTCCGGTACCCCTGCTGGTTAGAATGAAAAATGGTTGGGAACCTCTGCTGTAAATTAATGTACCTTGAGCGTTTTCCGCGTGTGGTTGATTTGTTGATTATAAGAGTTAATTATTGAAAAGAATAAACTCTTATAATCAATTTGATTTTGTATCTTTAATAATTTAGATTGTCGCGGTGATGATTTAATTAATAATTAAGTGAGCTAAAAAGGACAGTTATTACCTCGATGTTCAGATATGCGCTAACCATGTAAAAGTTATCAAGTTCGATCTCCATTGTTTTTTGTTGCTTTGCGAAAGAGGCTGGTTAAGCAGACTGTATCTATGCTAATGTAATTCTTACCTTGAGATCCGTATGATTTTGTACTGAATGCAGACGGGATGTAAGGAGTAGAAAGGAAAAAGGATTAAGAGATGATGATTATGTTGGGATCAAAATAAGAGTTTACACTATTAAAAAATATGAAAAGAATTAGGTATAATATTAACAAGAAAATTAACATCTTTCACCATAGTTGGTTTCTGGAAAAAATAAATAATTTAAATTTTCACTGAGTGAATGAATTGTAATTATTTTGAAGATACTAGGTAGTGTTATCGCTCTTTTTAAAACGAACCCCAGGTTTCTAGCTTCAAAAATAAATATTCGATAAAAACACGTTTACATCACCAGAAAACGAAACCATTTATTACTTACTCCAGGAAGGCAATTGATGCCATACTGAGCGTTTGAAATAAATATTAGAGGGAAAAAGAATGGTAATAAAGTGGGAATTTTTCTGATCCTTTCTCGAGCATCTGGTCCTGCCGCATTAGCGCTGGGGGCGGATAATAGTAAGAGTCACGTGATTGAAATCAGCTGTTTGATAAACCGCCTGCTATCTGTTATCAGCCGTTGAATTGAACATAGAATAGATTTTTTTTGATTTCATAACTTTTTTATATGAAAGTGCTTTTACAATCAATTTATAATTTATCAATATGTATTGATACGAAAATAGATTTTTCTCAATATTCTAATCAGCAAATACTGAGCTAATCAAAACATTTCTTTTGCATTCCTCAAACACAGAAATGTATGATCAACAAGTAACAAGTTATGGGTAAGCTGACAATTTTTCCTTCTTTTCTCTGATAAATTGGTCAGATGGACGATTTTCTTCTAAAGATAAAGGAATATTTTAACAATTTCGATTTTACTTTCTCTTCCTATAGAAGATAAAGTATTGTACTCGTGCAGAAAATTATGACATTTTTTTATAGTTTTCATAAGCCCCCTATAGACTTTAGAACATGAGACCCCCCTCCCGATCTTATTCGAGGCGGAGGATTTGCCTTCCATTCACTGGAAACTATACTATGTAATAGTACATACTACATACACACATTCGAACCTGCGTGGTCATCCACCAAGTAAAACCTCGCTGGATTGGATGTTGCTTAACATCAGTGATCGGTGTTTCAACGTGCCATTGACATTGGCTAATTCTATTCAGGAATGGTTGCGGAATCACCAAAAATTTGCTGAATAATTGACCGTACGAAGTGAGATCTAGTTTTATCCCCACGATTTGTCTGTAGTCGTCTGTTTGTCTTTTCGTTCCACGATAACACTCGAAAACCTTATCCGATTTGTATTCCACTTTGTATGGACATTTAGTATGCTCAATTAATCTGTTGATTAGTTGGTCCTCTATGGCCATCACGGCTGTCCTTTATTGGCATTTGTCTACTGTATAACAAATTGCATAATCACGCAAAAAATTATTAAAAATTAAGGAGTACACTAATACGTTTTATATTTTTATAAATAGATCTACACTTTTCCGGATTTTGAGTCACTGAGGGCCACATTGTGAATATTCTATTTCAGTGAGATCTATATTTGACTCCTTGCTTCAAGGAAGATATTTTTGCTTGTTCACCCTGTATACTATTGTAGATAGTCTTCTATTGTTATTTTATCTTAACTCTTACTAGACAGATAGGTAACTTTATCTTCGTGATTACACTAATTACCTACTTACAAAGATAAATTTTTCCTTTCAATTCTCAAGTGTGTTTTTTTTTTGAAAATTTGCAGAATTTTCGAAAGAGAGGTACTCGAGAGAACGTCTCTAAATAATGCTGCCAACCGCGTTTTGTCCGACGTAGCTATTCAAAAAGTTCTAGAAATTTTTGATTAGCCGTCGTATAAATATCTCTATAACCTCTTACCGGCCCCTACGTCTGCTTTGGAAATGTATCACATCAGACAGTTGGTCCATACTACCGCCTACTCGTGTAACTCAGATACAATTTGAAAGTTACCTATCCTTTCATTAGTGAACCAGTCATTAATTAAAAACAAATAAAAAACTAATAATGATAAATTGATATCTAAATATGGCCGCCACACCGTCTCTGATACTCCCACACAATTCAATATTTGTTTAGACCTATCTCTCCAAAAGTATTCCTGATTTGTAGACACAAAATTGTTAGGATTTTACAGTTGCATAAGGCAAATTTAATAATATAAATACCTACCGGGTGAAACTGAAAAATTTGCATTCCTCAAACCCGCATCATATTCTGTGGGTCAAATAGGAGTGTTAAAGTGGTTTCTAATGGTCGTATCACACCATTTGTCATGATTACAAATATTTGGCACGATTTATTTGACGAATATTTGTTGGAGAGATGTGTGGTATATAGTTGTGCTCCTATCACACTATTCCATGAGACTTTCAAATATAATTATTATTTGCCATTTGACAGATTTTATTTGTTGTGTATTATACCATAGCAATCAGATATTTATCTGTAATAATTATAATTTTGATATTTTTTCAATTTCCCGCACGATTTCTGATTGAAAGTTAATTTCGTCACAAAAAAGAACATTAGTTGCAGGGTACCTGGGTTCAATTCCCTGCGGGGTTAGTCATTTTTCGACAGGTTGCTTATGATTTCGAGGTGTATCGAGCCTCGTGAGCACGATTGAGTAAATACTTTAATGTTAGTAGCGACCAGATGTGGCAAAATCAGAGTAACAATATTTTATTAGAGTATACGAGGCCCTTAGTAATGTTGTGATACCCACGAAAATTGTGAAAGCTTTGGGCCTTACCACAAAGAAACTCTACATTTAGACATACATATTTTTATCTTTAAAAACAGAATTGTTTGTTACACTCTGTAAATTAACAACGACTAGAATTTGGCTGTTTATTCAAACTGTCGATTGGAATTAGTGTCTATCATTTGCCTGGACTCTTCATAATATAATGGTGTGATGTAATATTAAGCCATTCCTTTACATCATCCTGACACATTCTTCCTTGCTTGTACCTTTAGATATTGCACTGTCATTCCTAAATATCTCTCTGGATAGGTCCAAGAACTGCTTTGCGTATCTGAAGTGTTTTGAAAATTGAAAGAAAAAGCGCTGACCTTATCAATCGGGACCAATCTTTTTTCACATGATTTTAGGCATAACAGAGAAGGACATAGGGTAGCTTTTATCGCAATTGATCAATTATTTATTTGATTAATTGTCATTTTTAGAGAGATTTTTTTTTTAATTTGGCTTAACGTCTCTTTAACATCTATTGGTCATTCAAGACGGAAACAAGCGTTAAAACTCATCAAACTTTTGATGGCGAAGATGTTTTGGTCATATTGTAGAGTCAACATCAGTACCCATATTCTGAACTGGCAGAGTTTTTGATCAACCTCGCGCGTTGACCTTCCCACCTTCCAAAATACTCCTTCGTGTCATGTCCATGTCTATGATTTTCAATAACCATTTCAATTATTCCATCACTGAAAGTTTCTGCTTATAATATAACAATTAGTCTTAAAGTTTTGATTAGTCATATGAGCAAGGTCTTTGGAGTGTCTAGGCTATCTTGCTGCTTATACGGTATACGATGTCATTCAATAGGGATGAAAAAGCAACGCTTATTAGTCCTTATATGGAAACTTGTCGTTTACAGATTGGTCTGGGATAGTTTTGCAAGTGTAACTTGTTCAATATCACCTTCAGTGCTATTTTTATCTTCCAATAGACAACTTGTCTTGCAATGAACAAAAGAATAATAAATTCATTATAATCCCAATTTTAAGAGCAGCCGTATAATCGTCAGCTAAATTCCTTCTCATGGTCATAAAAGCTCCTGCATCTAATATTGAACTGGGCTTTTTGTACTTGAAAAGTGGCTTGTAGCTAGTCAGCCCAGACTAAAGATCTGAGCAAGCTCGATCAGCCTTTTGGTTAAGTATTTTTCGACGATGTTAAGAATGGGATGTAGTAGTCCCATGTTCCGTTTCCACTCTCATCGCAAGTAAGGAGTTGCAGTAAAAAATGACGTAAGGACTAGGAGCAGTTTCCTCATCCTCCTCGCAGAGTCTACACAACATTTGGTCATGGTGGAAGACCATAACACTTGTACGCAGATATTTACTCAGGCCGTATCTCGTAAAACCTCTCTTGCTGTTTGGCTGCAATTAACAATACCGAGATGTCCTTGAAAAAAGTCGCCATCACCCTAACAAAAAATGAAACAAGCATAACTTTCGGGTCTTGGGTGGGTCCTTTTAAAGACTCAACGCGTAAAGTTAAAAAGAATCCAAATGTTCTGTATCGAAAATAATTATGTTTTATTTCTTCTTCTTGTTATTGCTGCTATTATTTTTTAATACATTTTTAAAAGACTTGTTAAAAAAAAAAAACATGATTTTATTCATTGAACATATCAAGCATGTCGGTAGATATGCTTACGTCAAGAGTAAGCAAAACTACCGACTATATTAACANCATACTGCCATAATTCTAGAGTTTTATATCGGCATTATATTTATAGACTATAAATTTGATCTGAAGAAAATAATTATTTGAAAAAAAACTTAATTATTATAACATTATTATTAAATCTCTTAAGCTAAATTTATTTAGTCCTGTACTTATTTAGAAGTGCAGGAAGTAACAATGGCTCAATGACCTTCTTTTTGAAAGTTACTTGATTTTTAATTGATACAAGTATTAAAGAGTACATTGTGATTTTAGCCAAATAAGCTCTCAGTACTCGTATATGGATGGCGCCGGGAGGTTATTCAAAACCAGGAGGTGGAATTTCAATACAAGGAAACTACTGCTCTCAGTATATGGATGGCTTCGGGAGGTTATTCAAAACCAGGAGGTGGAATTTCAATACAAGGAAACTACTGCTCTCAGTATATGGATGGCTTTGGGAGGTTATTCAAAATCAGGAGGTGGAATTTCAATACAAGGAAACTACTGTTCTCAGTATATGGGCGGCTTTGGGACGTTATTCAAAACCAGGAGGTGGAATTTTAATACAAGGAAACTACTGCTCTTAGTATATGGATGGCTTCGGGAGGTTATTCAAAACTAGGAGGTGGAATTTCAATACAAGGAAACTACTGCTCTCAGTATATGGATGGCCTTGGGAGGTTATTCAAAACCAGGAAGTGGAATTTCAGTACAAGGAAACTGCTGATGCACATCAATGTCCGTCACCTTCTTCAAATACTTTCGGTTATGAGGCTTGGCATCAAATTACGAGGAAGCAACAATTCTAATTGGAAGACGCCTAAAGGGAAGCGACCAATTTGCAGAACTTCTATTTTCTTATGGATGCAATGTTTCTGATTCTTGGAGCGTTACGACTTTTCTCATAATTTTTGTGGAAGAAAGTTACTCAAAGTGGGTATATGTTGACTTGATGGTTCCTGATACGAGATGCATTGCGTTTGGAGACCGTTCCCACTGATGCATTGACTGTACAAGATGCATTGACTATACGGATGATCTCATGGCAATGCATTTTTACGCATGTAATGTGAAGAACACTTTGATGTAAAATGCATTGCAGACGTCTCTGTGGCAGGGTGTGCATCACACTTGGCTTGCGCCAGGGAGTTACCGTGTTCAAATCTCAGTAGGGTCGATAATTTGATTTTTTTTTTTTCGAATTTTCTACTTTGACCTGGTTGTGTTTATGGGTCACTCAAGCTCCTGCGGACAATTGATTAGCTATGGTAACAGCGACAAGTTGTAGCATTATGAGGTATGTAATTGTTAAGTATAGCTTTGTGTATTAGAGTGATCGTTAAAAAAAAAAATGCCTTGTAATGTTATGATGCCCACAAAATTGTGATATAATAACACATTGAAATAAACTTTTGTTTTTTTTTTAAAAAAAAAAAATGCATTGCCACCAGGTCAACCGTAAAAAATAACGGTGTTGGCATAATATGTAAACTTATTATTTACGAAAGGTCATGCCACATGCCGTTAAAGGTCAATTGAAAAAAGTTGTATAAACCTGGGCCGTGTGAAATTGACAATGTATCACTATGCGATATGCGATACACAACACTAATAAATATGTAAATTACCAAATTTCATTATTATTCCATCTAATTTGTTTTGTTTAATCTGTTCGATGATAGATCTCTCGATTAGTTTTACCCGATTAAAGTGCCAGATACACCAAATTGCCAGACTGGACTGACCGCGAGGACCCACGCAATAATTCCCACCTACTTTATTTCTTTAACATCTTAGTCATTCTCCAATATAGGTACAACTATTTTCTTCTTCTTCTTTTCCGTTTCTTTCTTTACCAGAAACCCACATGATACTGAGGTTAACACTGAACTATGGATCGATAAATCTAATGATTTATGTTGATGCATACAGAATATCATTAATCATATTGATTAATAAAATCAAATTGTAACATCATTTTCACATCATTGCGCAAATCATCATCACCACCACCACCACCTAACAAAGTAGCTACTTATATACTTAATTTCCGTATCTCCTCAAATCACCAACTTCAAATTTTTTGTCCCAATGCCAATGGCCACCGAGAATATAATCCTGTCAACTTTTCCACCAGTATATATGTCGCAGTAAACTTGTAGAATCACTAATTTTATAAAATTCCTAGGGATTTAGTAAAATCACGGAAAATTGACAAACGCAAGGATTTTCGACAAGTTTACTGAAATGCTTTAGGGATTTTATAACTTAACCTAACCTATTATCCGGGTTTTTATAAAATCCCTAAAGCATTTCAGTAAACTTGTCGAAAACCCTCGCGTTCGTCTATTTTCCGTGATTTTACCAAATGCCTAGGAATTTTATAAAATTACTGATTCTACAAGTTTACTGCGACATATAGGGGACACTGAAGGGAATTATTGAAGGCAAGCTTCTCAATGGCTGACGATCATTCGAACTGCAGCAAATCACTATGATGTATCCCCAACTCGATTCCGAGCAATAGAGATTTGCACATATTAGGATCAACGGCCTGTGTTATGTGCGATGGTTGCACTGAGGATATGAATTTGTCTCATGTGCTGAACTAAGAAAACTGAGGATATTAATTTGTCCCATGTCCCAAACTAAGAAAATTGAGGATATGAATTTGTCTCATGTCCTGAACTAAGAAAACTGAGGATATGAATTTGACTCATGTCAATAACTACATGGCCATGATCTTCTCAGGGACGAATGTGCTTTCTTGGCTAACTTGGTATGGACTGGTGTTGGATTAGAGTCCATTGCGAATGTGTGGTAATAGAGATAGTGCATTGATAGAAGATATTAAAATTAACAGTTTTTGGGAATCCGGAAAGACACCGTTTTTCGATAACCGCATAGTTCCAAAACTGAGCCTTCTCACGACAACGAAAAATACAACGAATACGATCTTGTGATTGAGGACTCAAGACGGTCGTTTACGCCATTGATGTGTTGTGTGAACAGACCAAACTCTCTTCGAGAATTAGATGAAACGAACCGCCTTCACCTTAATGGAAACAATACTCTCGTGTCGTGTTATACGGATAAGGACTTGATTTGCCATTATTCAAGCCGTTCCTCTACGGCGTCATCCTAATGGAAACATTACTCTCGTGTCGTGTTATACGGATAAGTACTTGATTTGCCATTATTCAAGCCGTTCCTCTACGCCGCGCCGGAGGAGAACTCTGTTTTGAATAAAACGTTTCAACGTTGAGGATGGCTCTGCAATAACTTCGTGCCGTACCGAGTAACTTACGGACCAAAAATTCTGATTTGCCAATCAAGTTTGAATCCGAGATAAGGTAAATTAGTTTGAAAAAAAAAATGAACATATTTGACACCATTCCATCAAAAGTACGTTATTTATCTAAAACGATAAAGAATGAATGTTTTATCAGAAATGGAAGATGAGGTAAAATGAAATTAAAAACATGGAAGATATTTGACACCATTTCATCAAAAGTGAGAATTAATCTTTTATCTGAAATCGATTCAATACATGACATTCGGGGAGAAAATACAAAAATCTGTTGCAATTAGCTTTTGTATTTCTGCAAAATCAGCACCACATTGACAGAATAGTGGCAAGGTTTGATCAATATTTGTGCACTTTAGTGAACTCCTCTTTTGGACCCCAGTAATATATTTGTATATGTGTATGTTTGTTTGTCACGCGATGCAAGCCACAATTTTCATCCGATTTTGACGAAATTTGGTATACATATTTAGGACATGAATGAAATTTGCTGTCTAGTTTTTGGGGCTCTGGGCCCCCGGGCCCCAATATTGTGTTTTTTGATAAATTATTTTTATCTTTTTAGCGGTTTATTCTAGAAACGTATAATTTTGATATGTTATGGCTGATGTTAGGGGCTTTTCGATTTATAAAAAATTTTGTTTTTTGAATTTTTTTTTTTTGAAATTTCATTAAGATATTTTTTTTCTATAAATAACGTGAACACCTGATCATCTTGATCCACTAGTATACTGCGTGTCCCAAAAGTCCGAGACCACCTGAATATCTTTTGAACGACTTTATGAGGAGTTTTCAAATTTTGCATGGTATTATATCCCAAATTAAATCACCTGATGGTGTGACCAATTATTTATGGGCGGGTCCCACGTGGTCCCCAGGGGATCCAACTTTTGTTTTTAAATACGAACCCCCATCTTGTAATACATTTTCAAAAAGACAATAAAATTGGAAGTACTTTGCAAAAAAATTCACAGCGTATTTGGTTTCAAAATGGCGGCGATTTGAAATTTCCAAGACATGACTTCCAAGAGTGTCTAAAACTAGGCGAATTATTTGCAATAGGATATTGATAAATTCCATAGGACACCAATGTCGAGGAACCTGTTTTTTTTTATACATAAATAGACCCTTGTAACTGAACACACCCCATCAGGATATTATTGATAGAAGAGTTATAAGTAGCTAACTTTCTCTAGTTAAGGTCCCTATTTTTTATCAAGGATGTGTACATACCGTGATCAGCGAGAGTCAGAGAGAAAGTAATTCGCCTAATTTTAGACACTCTTGGAAGTCATGTCTAGGAAATTTCAAATGGCCGCGATTTTGAAACCAAACACGTTAGACGTGTGAAATTTTTTACAATGTTTTTCTAATTTGATTGTCTTTCTGAAAATATATCACAAGATGGAGGTTCGTATAGGACCCGCCCCTAAAAAATTGGTTACACCATCAGGTGGTTTAATTTGGGATATAGTACCATGCAAAATTTCAAAACTCCACATAAAGCCGTTAAAAAGATATTCAGGTGGTCTCGGACTTTTGGGACACTCTGTATATTCAAACCGACATAGATATATAGATAGCCGTTCTATCTTTAATTTAAAACAAATTTTGTAAAATTCTGATAAGTTATTCAAGAATATTATGAGTTTGAAATCCGGGATCAGGTGGAATTAAAAAAATGAAGAACATGCAGACATTTGACACCATACCATCAAGAGTGCGTTATTAATCTATCATGATAATGATTCTCTTATCTGAATCTGAAATCGAATCATTATATGACATTCTTGGAGAAAATACAAAAATCTGTTTCAATTAGATTTTGCAAATACTTCTCTGTACGTTCAATACATTTTTTATTGCAGAGAAAGTCTCATTTGTTAGTCGGGTTGTGTCAATACGTCTTACATCCATATTTGGTCAAATTACTGCAACATAATGTATCTCCAGGTAAAATATGTATTGGGTACCTATATTACGATATTTGCATATTTTATAGCTGACAGACACACGTTCGCATTGAATTTGGCACAAATTCATCACTGTCTGTCAAATTTTGCAAAAAAAAAAAAAAAGANAAAAAAAAAAAAAAAAAAAAAAAAAAAAAAAAAAAAAAAAAAAAAAAAAAATAGATATGTAGTTGTTGTATTTTTGGTATTATTATTGGGTAATTCATTTTAAGATTTGGTTATGCTAACAAAAACTTGTAATGAGACTTCTTAATGATCTACATTCTAGGCCGTACCCAGAAGGGGTCCATGGGGTCCAGACCGCCCCGAAATTCCATTATTTTTTATGCATGACTTATGTAATATTATAAGGTGTATTAACTCATCATCACGGTTTTGAACCCACACTCTACTGTTTAGAGTCAGAGCGTCTTGCCACTACACCACCAACCCCATAAAACTATATTGTGAACTGTAGACCCCACTCAAAATCCCGTAACACGATAAATCTCAAACGCCTCATCCGATTTTGATGAAATTTGGTATGGACATTTATTATAATCATGGAATCAGCAGATTAGTTTGGTCATATCAGGTATTTAGGGCCAAATGGTGGCTATTAAAAAAGAGTGATGTCTACAGTTCACAAACTACTAATTGTATGATTCCGTATGACACATTGCATATGCAAGTTAAATATTATTTTTTAAAGGAGCTCACAATTTGTAGCTGGGCTTCTCCCAATCTTGGGGGACTGCTTGGTCCCGAAATCGTCAGAATTTGCAAACAGAATATTTGCGAACAAAAAAAAAAAAAAANAAAAAAAAAAAAAAAAAAAAAAAAAAAAAAAAAAAACAGACTGATTTGTTTTCACCAAAAAGATTCTACAGCCATGGGAAAAGATGCACACGAAGTCGCCGATGTCTTCTAGTATATTGTTTATGTAAATAAAAGACAGGAATATTTTCTGTTATGGACGCATACTATGTTGCGGGCATCAGGTAGTCTGGGTATATTGATAGTTCGGTGTGATTGTGTCATGGACGCATACTATGTTTTGGGCATCAGCTAGTCTGGGTATATTGATAGTTCGGTGTGATTTTGTCATGGACGCATACTATGTTTTGGGCATCAGCTAGTCTGGGTATATTGACAGTTCGGTGTGATTGTGTCATGGGCGCATACTATGTTTTGGGCATCAGCTAGTCTGGGTATATTGACAGTTCGGTGTGATTGTGTCATGGACGCATACTATGTTTTGGGCATCAGCTAGTCTGGGTATATTGACAGTTCGGTGTGATTGTGTCATGGACGCATACTATGTTTTGGGCATCAGCTAGTCTGGGTATATTGACAGTTCGGTGTGATTGTGTCATGGACGCATACTATGTTTTGGGCATCAGCTAGTCTGGGTATATTGACAGTTCGGTGTGATTGTGTCATGGACGCATACTATGTTTTGGGCATCAGCTAGTCTGGGTATATTGACAGTTCGGTGTGATTGTGTCATGGACGCATACTATGTTTTGGGCATCAGCTAGTCTGGGTATATTGACAGTTCGGTGTGATTGTGT
>CM022882.1:11631480-11646220 GCA_012654025.1 Pachypsylla venusta | reverse complement strand
CGTATATACCGGATGTCATTTTTCTCACCAAACTTACCCTCCCAACCCTTATATACCGGATGTCATTTTTCTCACCAAACTTACCCTCCCCCCCTCGTATATACCGGATGTCATTTTTCTCACCAAACTTACCCTCCCAACCCTTATATACCGGATGTCATTTTTCTCACCAAACATACCCTCCCAACCCTTATATACCGGATGTCATTTTTCTCACGATCAAATCGAAAGAGACTTGCGTTCATTGCGCGAGACTCTTCTCGACGGCAAGCTCAGTTCCAGTCGCCTCCCCAACATTAGATTATTAGAAACGACTGCAACTTTTGTTTTATATCAGGTAATTTTTTGTATCATTCCGGCTGTGATGGGTTCTTGTGTCTTAATCAGATTGCCAGCTCTGATAAAATAACAACCGACACAGCACATTATCATGGGTAGCACAAAGAATGGCGAGGGAACTGAGGATGTTGGATCCATGTGCGGGAACAGTTGTCTGTGTAGCCATGCGCAGGTTGTGTAAACAGCTACCCTTCCTCTCGCGTTCGCGAACGTTTTGCGCGGCGTGGGCGTGATTGAAAACGATGTGCACTTCGTGTAAACTGGCCTTAAGTGTTTTCTAACCATCAATTTAGATTTTACAATCCACCCTGTATATTCCGAATGAATGCAAATTGATGAGTAGGTTAAGATATATTTTGATTGGTTCAGTGGGTTGATGAGCATGAGCACCGCCATGATGTGCAACCAGTACATACGTCCTTCATAGATCATAGATTTCAAATTCTTATAAATTGTAATTAACTCAATCTTTCCCCCGATCAGATTTGAGTTTATGATCACTACCTCTTTGTTATTGCTTCTGAACGACTCCCTGACCGGAGGTAGGAGTTTGTATTCATAGACGAGTTTGCAGAAAAATGCCCTTAAGAAATAAAAATTCTTCTCGCCAAATGTCTTTCAAATATCATGGAATAAATTTTGCTCCTTTTCTGCCTGTAAGCCTGTCTTTTTGTATTCATTTTCTTGTGTTCGACATAAATCTTGTATTTTTTTTATTTTTTAAAACAGTTATGCCCCGGAACCGCTTTCGCATTACTTCAGGACACTCCTTTTACAGTCATGCCATTCCGGAAACGGGAAAATTCGATCAGAAATTTTTCGCACGGGCCGGATTCGAACCCACGAACTCCGGACCGAGCGTCAGTTCTCATTACAACTCGGCCAAGGAGATCGGCATAACTCATGTACTGTTCGTCTGATTTTGTTGAAAATCGGTTCCAAGTCTGCCTGTATAGCCCAGGAGTTTTAGGAAATGAAAAAAATCGGCCGCCATCTTGGAATTTAGTTTAATTTCTTGCAAATATCTCGAGAACGGTTACCTTTATCGAAAAGGTTTATGTGACTTTAATGAACGACATTCAAAGTTCTGACAAAATTATCACATGAGTTTTTGTCGTATCTTTCTCCGTTTTCGAGATATAAAAATACTCCAGGACTTGTAGCATTCATCCGATTTTGATGAAATTCGGTTCCGTGTCTGTTTGTAGATAATGTTTTTGTGTTCGACATAACTCCTGTACTGTTCATCTGATGTGGATGAGCGGTACATGGGATCACACATCAATTCCTTCAAACTTGCCCCAATAAAGGCTGGTCTGATTTGACCTAAAATTGGACGGTATTAGGTATACTCGGACTATATTTTTTTGCGTGATATGGTGAAGAAGCTATCATCATCATTGTTGGATGAAGGTCTCCTCCATTTCCTTCCACACATTTCTATCCATTGCAATTGATTGCCATCGTATTCCTGCCATATTTTTTATTTCATCTTACCATCTGGAATTTGGTCATCTTCTTGGTCGAAATTCATTTCTGGGTCACCACTGTAAGATCTTGTAAGAAGCTATATTGAGCCTTTATATTTTTTTTCAATCAGTCTGATAGCTACATGTTTTTTTTTTTGACACAAAAATGTCTTGGAAATATTTTTTTTTTGGGCGAGTGACTAGTCTTATTCAGTCAAGAAATCAATGCGTCCCACTTTTCAGCAAATGTCTTTTATCCAGCTATGCATGCTAACCGCTCATCCCATTTGGCGCAAATGGTTATATGTTGGTTTAAAACAGTTTCCTTTTCTTTAGTGAAGAAAATTCTTCCAAGTATTAATATTAATGAAAATGTCGTTTTGCTTTAATTTCAGAAGAGAAGTAGAAGATGGCGGACATCATCTCTGATATTGGACACATCCAAGATGAAGATCAGCTTCGTCGAATGGTAAGTTTTCCTATAAGCAACTTTGGATAGCTGTATAGCTCAAATGGGGTACATTTCCGGATACCTTTTGAGCACATGGATCAACCCTTGGTATCTTGTAAAATAACATCCAGACAAATTGGGGTGTATTGGAATCAATGTTCACAAGTAACTCGAAAGATAAATAAAAAATATTAACAACAAAGTTTCATAAAATTTTGGAGGAAAACGAAGATAGACATCTGTTAGGGTTACCAGACTCTTCATTTTTTTTTAAAAAAATTAATAATAATAATAAAAAAAATTAATGATAATTGATAAAAAAATTCTATATCTTCAATAGCTTTCAAGTTATTTCATTGATACGATATGAGTAGGGATGGGATTTTCGACTCACTTAGGTGAGTCGACATGACTCGACTCGACTCACAAATATGAGTCGACTCTCGATATCGACTCGCATCGAGTAACAATTTTCAAAAACGCCTTATTTGATCAGAAAGACATAATAAAACCAATTGAAAAAAAGGGGCATCTACCAAATAAACGTTCCCAACTTCGGCGAATACATGAAAAAGACATTACAATCAATCGTAAACAACAAACATCCGAAAAAATATTTCTCCCTTTATTATATTTATCAGTCAACAAAAAAGCTACTCGTAAGTCGACTCTTTGAAGAGTCGACTTATTTTAAAAGATGATTCGACTCGTCAATCGACTCGTGGATGACTAGCCCATCCCTAGATATGAGTCACACTGTATATATTTAAATATGAAAACTTTGGCATTAGAAGAAATATTATAGTTGCAGAACTAATAAAAGATTAAGATAGAAAAATAGGAAAAACCCTGCACTTGTCATATTAAAATAATGATAATAATATAAATGCGAGCAATAATAAGTTTGTAAAGGAAGTTGCGCCAAATAGAATCTGAATAAGGTTATTTCTGATGAAGTAATGTTTATTTTTTCCATTATGGAGGCGGTGTAACGGATATTGAGGGATACATTGAAAATAGAAATATTTAAAAGAAATATAAAAACCAACATTATTGTGTTGTAGAACATATTAAAGAGACCTACAATGTATTACCAATTGGTATTGTAAGTATTGGAATGTGTGGGTGAACAAGAATTGTAAGTTGATTGAGACACTTAGAAATGGATAAGAAAAACAGTTGGGCCATTTGGGGGAAACATTCAAGAGGGGTGGTTTGGTAATCTAGAGAGAATATATTTTGAAAGTTATATTGGGCTGAAGGAGACAAGAAAGATAAGTACTCAAGTTGACGTGGAAAGATAAGATACAGGAAGGCATGAGAGAGATACTTTCAGTTTTTTTAAGGGCACAAAAAATGACTGACTTGGAATTCAATAGTCATTACTAATATGTATAATGTTTTTGATCGCAGAGCAAGACGGCAAAGCCAATGATCAATATCGGTTATTGTCTGCATCTTTTACTTAAACATGCTTTACAGGGCGTAAACATTGTCTCATCCTTCTGGACATTAATTCTTTTAATTACCTGTGAGAAGCTCAAGACGGTTTTATATGTGAACCTTGTGTCCAAAATATTTTAGAGAGTGTGTTATCCTTTTTGGTATTTTGCAGTCTGCAGATACATGATAATGCAAACCCCATGGAAAACGTAACTTTTTCTATAAAGATTATTTTTAATTTTTGTTATTAACTTCTGTTTAATTTTTCCAGTGGTCTCAAACTGAAGATTTTGCAAAGAAAAAAGAAATTCGAGTTCGTCTTTATAAACTAAGAGAATCAAGATTGAAAAATTTCTATACAAATGAAGCTGATAACAATACTTCGGTTAACATTTCATCATCTAAATCATCCAACATTATTCAGGAAGCCAACAGAAAACATTCTGTTACTAAAACTCATATGGACTCTATCCAGGATCAAGGATATATGAGTTTGAAATCAAAAGAAATTCGTGATTCAGAATCTCCAACACGTGATATACATGGAAAAATTATAAGAAACGATAGTTATAATAATACGTCTTATGATATACAACTGAAGAACAATACAGTGGAATTACCTAATAGTCAAGATTGGACTACAAACCAATCCTCGAATTATTCATCAAAAATAGAAGGAAATACAAAAATAGAATCTGCTGAACGAAAATCTGAAGCTGTTCTCGATAAAAATAATGAAAATATAAATTTAAAAGCTTACGAATCCCAGGAATATGCAACTACTGATAATTCTAAAAATGGTAATATTGATAAGAGTAATGTTCTTCGTGAAAATGCAGAATTAGAACAACATTCATCTTATAAAGATGATAATACAAGTGTAGAAGCTGTTTCTAAACAGAAGAAAGATACGTCTATTTCATCCGCTATTAAACAAACTGGGGATGTTACAACTTATTCAACATCAAGTAAAACTGTTTCATCCAAATCAAGTGCAAGAAAAACAGTTACATCTTCAAGTAAAATTATTTCAAGTAATAATTTAGCCATCGATTCTGGGGATGATTATGGTAAAAAAAGTCTATCCATAAAACAAAATGAAGATGATTTTGAAACTCGTTCTAACGCAAGTTATGATACTTCAAAATATAATGAAAATAAGATAAGAGAATCGTCGGACAACTTTGTTCAAAATCGTTCAAGTTCATCAGAATTAAAATCATCAAACTTAATTGAAAATACATCGAACATTATAAATGAAAGTGAATTGAAATCTGACGTTAATAAAATTATTGATTCAATTGTTGACGAATCGGATTTGACCAATTATCGTACTTCGAAATTGATCGAACAAAGATCTGATTCATTGAGTTCAATAAGGTCTTCAAAGGTAACAAATGAAAGAACTGAGTCATCAAGTAACATTCGGTCTTCCACAATCAATCAGAATAATACGAATGAATTTGCGGATGATTATGAGACATCCTACAACACGTCAAAAAATACGAATGACAGAGTAACTAATAGATCAAGCGTACATAAAAATGAATCTGAAGATTTCAAAGACACCCATATTAGCCAGAAATATGACAATACGAATAATTTTGTCGATACCGAGGAGCAAACTACTAACACAATCAAAGAGGATGTTGTTGAAGATAATACAACAAAACGTAAGGATTCTGAATCAAGAAGAGATTCAGCATCAAGAAGAGATTCAGCATCAAGAAGAGATTCAGCATCAAGAAGAGATTCAGCATCAAGAAGAGATTCATCATCTAGGAGATACTCCACAAGACGGGAATCAACTGCAGACTTCTCAACGTATGAACGAAAAAATTCAGACATCAAACTATTAAACACATCAAGAAAGGATAGTAAAACGTCACATCTTAGTAACATTAATACAAATGAAAATAAAAATGTAGATCAAAATATTATGACCGAACTCAATAATTTAGATTCTTACTTATCAACTCACCCTACGTCAACACCTGTTAGTCCCAGAAGTGTTATTACTGACGCAGATTATCAAGACGCTCGTAGAACACCCGTTAAATACCCAAGCTCTTTGGATCTTCCAAAAGAATGCACGGATGGACAATATCTTACGACATACAATGAATCATATAAGAATCGTATTAGTACTAATATTGATGTCAGTCCTACTCATAATGCCTTTGCAAGTTCTCTTCGTGCTGATAATCTTGAGAGATCTCCAGTGTCTCCAAATAGGACATTATCAACTGATAGAAATTCACCTAGATCTAGCCCTGAGAAATACAATAGAAGAACTGTTTCAGAAAAAAGATATACAAAATCACCTGAAAAAACACCAACTCGGGAAAGTCCAAACCGATTCTCAAAGCCAATTGATAAAGCATCACCTAGAAGTTCTCCCAATCGTTATGAATCTAGAACGAGTCCTGAAAAGACGCCAACAAGAGAAACTCATTTTAAAAAATCTCCTGAAAGAACTCCAACACGGGATGTTCCATACTCTAACAGAAGTTCACCCGTCCAGAAATCTGCTGATACCAAAAAGTATTACAACGATACTTCACCTCGGCAATCTCCAGATCATTCTTATAATCAAATTCAGCAAGAAACAGACGGAACAAGAAAAGCTCAAGACAGAAGATTAAGTTCCAGTAGTTACACCGTTGAAGCCAAGAAAAAAGTTGATATAAACAAAAGTAAAAGGAAATTTTCTTCAGCTCAGTCAAAAGATGCTGCTAAAAAGAGAGTATCTACACCGAAAGTATCTCCAGATACAAGTCCAACTAGAGACTATAGCTCGTCCGATAGTTCTAATGATTCTCAAGGAACTTACAATAAAGACATCAAAATAACAACAGACGTTACACAAAAAGAAAATATTGATATTTCTATTTTAGAAAATGTGAAAAGAACTACCGACCGAAGTGATAGTCATGACACTTACAATATCATTCGCAGTGATGACACATATGATCAAACTATAGATTACGATGAAGATACCTACGGTAAACACAGAAGAGTAGATTCTACAGACACTTATGACAAAGATGACTCCAGAAACTCCTACATCCATGAGTCTGAAGAAACCAATCAATATGACAGAAGCGATACGAACGATTCATTTAATGTCAATAAATTACGCAAAGATTCAAGTGACATAACTAAACAAGAATTAAAGCAAAGGAAACTATTCAATGATATCGATTCAAAAAGAACAGCAGATGAGTTTATAAGAACAGAAGTTTCAGTAAATATTCAACAAAATCAATACAAATCGCCATCTCTAAGTCCAGTTCGACAGAAATCTCCAGAATACAGTTCAGAGGGATCTGTAACAAAAGAGATCAAACTTGCTAACTCACTTACAGATAAGAATTTAATTCTTATTGAATCTACTGAAAACGTTAATCAATATAATAAACATTCAAATCAGACATCTCCAAGTGTTACTCCGTGCACAAGTCCTGATTCATACCAAACTGTTCCGAGGAGACCGAGCATACTTAAGAAAAAATCCACTGATAATCAAACTACTAATGAAACCAATTTGCAAACCTCCTTCTTTGATAGCCAAAAGACTACTCATAAAATCCCTAAAAAGGGTAGTAGACCTACAAGTCCAGAGAACATGCAACCCAGAGATCAAGTTGATCAAAAAACGATTGAGAGGAAAACAAGTATTTTGAAAACACATAAGATTGAAAATATTGAACAAACTAAAAACCAGAAAACTCTTGAGCGCAAGTCCAGTATTTTAAAAAATGGGGTTAAACAAAAGAGCCCAGATAGAAATAATGAAAAAGATTCTCTCACATTCAGAGAAGACTATGAAGTCACTGTTACGGAAAAAGGGAAAAGTCCAGTTCGGGATCAAAAAAGTCTAAGCCCTGCAAGATCTAAAAAATCACCAAGCCCAACTAAGAGTCCTCGTCAAAGTCCAGTGAGGAACGTTTTACCAGTTGAATCTAGATTAACAAGTCCTACTCAAGCAAGTTTATTGAGAGAACAAAAAACAAATGAGTATTTTGAGCAAACAATTAAGGATAGAGTTAGTCCAACTAAAAGCCCATCTAGAGAGAAAAGTTTACTTGCTAGATCAAGCCCAGTGAGAGACACGGCAAGTCCTCAGAAGAAAAGAACTAGCCCAGTAAGGGAAAAGAAATCGCCAGAGAAAACACTAATCAAAGAGATTACAAAAAGACCAACAAGAAAATCAAGTATTCCACGTGTAGAATCATTAAAAGGAATTAACAAGAAAACCTCATCTCCTGCATCATCTGGAATAAAACAACCAATACCAAAAGTGACTCCGTCAAAAACACCTTTACAAACTCGTATACAACCACATCAACCCAAATCTCCCGTAGGGAAACCAGTTCAAAGTAGAACACCTGTTACATCCAGGACAAGTTCTACAAATATAACTTTGGCAATCAAAAAAACCAATGCTGCTACTTTGGTGAAAACAAATTCATATACTTCTCGCAGAGCAACTGAACCAATCAAACAAGAAAAACGTACAATACCTAACTCAGCAACAAGAATACCAACAAAAACAACTGTAAAAACTCAGAAACAACCTTCTAAACCGACACCTAAAAAATTGCCAGTGAAATCTCCTAAAAATTCTAAAGAATTAAATATAACTACAACTAAAAAACAAACAAAAACAAAGATACAGAAAGATGAAGAAATTCGCGCATCAAACAAATCGCTTCAAAATATTCTGTCCAAAGAACAACAGGACTATGATTCTGAAATTGACAATGAACAACCACCAGAAGAATTCCTTGCAGAGGATGAAGATGAATATTACACAACGGAAACAACAACTTCAACAGTTAAAAGTAAGGAGAGTGTTAAGAAACAGTTGTTTGCTGATGAGGAATCAGAAACAGAAGATGAAGAAAATGAAAATATTACTATTACAAAATCAGAAAGAATTGATCAAAACCGCACCAATAAACAAAACGAAGATTTACTATCTGTCATTGTACAGTTACCAAATTCGTCTCGAGAATCTACACCTGGCGTTAAAGATTTTGGAGTACAACAAGTACCATATACTACAGACCTCAATAAACCAGCTCGATATGCTGATTATTATAGTGAACCCGAAACAGATAATGAAAAAACAAGTGGTCCACAAGAACAAGTTAGAGATTTACGTGAAGACATTGATATCAATGTAAGTGTAGCCGATAGAGTGAACAAATTTTTGAAAACTACACAAGAAGATATTGAAAATGAAAACAAATCTGAGACAATCGTTGAGAAAAAATCAGTTTCGCAAGCTAAAAATATATTTGAAAATATTGCTAAATCACAAAGCTCTCCAAATTACAACAGAGGAATTAATGAAAAAGTTAACAATACACAAACAACTCCATTATCTTCAAGGAAACCTATTAACGAGACAGTTGAAAGTAAGCATTATTACGAAGTCAGTGATAATGAAGAGCAACGTGTTACAAATGATTTCATCAATATAGAAAAAGAAATTATTGATACTGTTCGACACGATGATAGTCAAGTCAAGAAAAGTCCAAAAGATATGTATCTGGAAAAAACACAACGTAGTTCTACTCCTACAAAAACACCTTCAAGTAGAGGTCAACCACAGAAGAAAGTATTTGATGACACTTATTATATCGAAAAGAATAAAAAGAAAATTGTAGAAGAAAGTGAACTAATCAATAAAAATAAAACAGGAATCGATTCTTGTGATGAATATATTGATATCCAAGAAGAAATTAATGTGCCCTCAAAGAAGAGTCCTAAAGATATTTACCTAGAAAAAACACAAAAAAGTGATTCCAAAACTGACATTATTGAAATACGCAAAAAATCAGTTGATATCACAAAAAATGAAAAGAAATCTGATGATAAACCATATAACAGAGGACCATCTGCAACATTTAATAATTTAAAAACAAAGAAAAACTTCTTTGAAGAAAAAATACAAACTGAAAGTGAGAAATCAAAGACAATACTAAGGAAAGATAAATCAACTGATAGAATTGTAAAAGACAGAAAATCACCTTCCCAAAAGAAATCTCCAACAAGAGAATCATCACCTGTACAGAAGTCTATTGACGTATCGGCTAATAAATATGATACAAAAAGAAATTCAACAAAATCACCTGTAAGACAATCTCCGGCTAAAAGTTCCCCAATTAGAAAATCTCCTGAAAAAGTATCGAAACGTAAATTTGATGCTAAGAAAGATTCCCTTATGGAAATTCGTACAAGTAATATTATAGCTGAAAGACGTTCGAAATTTTCGCCTGCAAAAGACATTAACAAAACAGAAACAGTTCGAAAAACAGTTAGTTCTAAAGAAAATATAAAACCAACGGAGAAAAAAACAGACAGAAAAAGTGTAGAAAGGAAAAATCAAGATCGAACTACTATTCTTATTGAAAACACTCAACAAAGAAGAAGTAGTAAAGATAGAAAACCATCCGTTGAAAGACCAACTCAAAAGAGAATCAATTCAAGTAGTAACTTTGAAGAAAGAAGAGCTAGTTTTGAACAAAAAACATTTGAAAACAAAATTATAACCGAACAAAAGTACACTGATAAACGAATTAGTTCAGATAAACCTGTGACTGAGTTGAGGAAAAGTCCTGAAAGAAAACCAAAAGAACGTGAAACAAGTCCTGAGAAGAAAGTACCAAAAAAGAAAAGTGTGAGTCCTGATTTGGAAAATAAAACACCAAGACAAGATTCGTTTAACAATAAGTTTGGAGTATCTCTGAAAAAGGCGAGCAACACCACTGCTACTGTCACAACAAAGAATATCAATACAGTCCTGAAATCTTCCAACAAACCAAACCAAGACAGCATCTTTGATATTGAGAGCATTTTTGATTTGGAACTTCTTGAAAAAATGGTAAGTAATTTGCTTGAATTAATATACTAGGATGCTATTGATCCCCTAAGGGACGCTTAAGGATTTTCGACTTTTGGAAAATATATATCTGAATGTTTTAATGTTAGAACAAAGATTTCACATCGAATCGATTGCTACTTTTGTCTATTAAATTATGCTATTTTGGTTTTTATTCAACTGTAAAAGTTTCAATCATTATTTGTCTTTTACCTATTTGCATATCTAATATACTAGGATGTTTTATCTAATATACTAGGTGCATATTTAATATACTAGGATGATTCAATTCTTTTACCTATTTTCAATCATTTATCTTTTACCTATATGGATGACCTATTTTTAAAATGGAAGATAGTATAGGTACCATTACACTATTTGTCATGATGCCAAATTTTGTCGTTTTTTTATGTCACAACAGTACCGAAAAGTGTGATTGGTAAATATATTTGATTAAATTCGCTTTTTGATTGCATTTGATATCAAACACAAAAGTGACAATAATTTGTCTAAATAATCTAATAGGGTTTAAACGCATGACAGTCTTTGTTTGATCGTTTTTGAAAACTATTTCATTAATCTCACCTTTAAAAAATATTTCTGAGGCGTCTGTGGTCGCCTAAGTCCTCAATTATCGAAAATACACAAGTGAAGAAGAACTAAATTAATTTTCGATCAGAAATCGTATTGGAAATATATAAAGTTATATTTATTACAGATAAATATTTGGTTACTATGGTATAATACACAACAAAATTCGGAAGCAAATAAATTTGTATGAAAAACCCATCAAATAGTGTGATAGGGGCACACATATAGGTATACCAAACAAACAACTTCAACAAATATACATCAAATATATTGTGCCGAAATTTTGGAATCATGACAAATAATGTGATACGTCCTTTAAGTCATAATTGGATTGAAAAAATTACGCCTTCGGCATTTATAAATGACCAAATGAAAATAATTTCCATTTTCGCCTCCTATTAAAGACTATATTTTGATAATTAAAACCATTTCAATTTCAACCCGATAACTTTTAAAAAAATGTTTAAGTAAGTGAATTTTGTATGTGCTAAATATCTTATATCACATTTCCGTGACTCTTCAGAGACATAATTAAGTTTATCTTTTTTTACATTTTAGTTGGAAAAAGCTGTCGGTTATGATCAGCGAAGGAGATTACGAGCACAAATCCGAGAAGTTCGTCGCATACAGGATGAATGTATAGTGAAAAAATCTCCCTCTGTCTCACCCAGCCGTAATACAAATCAGGTAAGGATATATTTTAGGGGGGGGGGGTGCTAAACTTATCCATATTTCTTCGGGTCTTACACTAGATAAAATGAACGTCTCCGAGGCTGAGTGTGCATCACACTTGGCTTTCACCAAGGAGGTTCCGGGAACGAATCCTGGACGGGTCAAAAATTTGAAAAAGGTTTTTTCGAATTTTCTACTTGATCTGTTTGTGTTTGGTGGTAACTCAGTCTCATTTTAACAATTGAGTAGATATGGTAATAGAGCCAAGTTATAGCATTATAAGGTAAAAATTGTTAAAATGTAGCTTAGGCTTGGTGATATTTTGACATAATAACAATAACCCAAAAGCATTGTGACATAATAACAGAAATATACATTTACATTTTTTACTAGATCAAATTGAAAAAATATGGGTTATATAGTAGATTTGTTCTGGCACAGAACCTCCCCTCCTAGAATTTTAGGACGAAACCGGTTATGAAGTTGGGCCTTACAACAAAGAAATTCGAAGTTTTAAATTTACATTTAAAACTTAAATTTTTGTATTGAACCTGAAAGGCCGGCTAGTTTTGTGTTTAGTACAATGATGAAAATGGATTACCCAATTTTATAATTCAAATTACAGAAAAAATCATTTATTGAAGAACAACAACAGAAAGATAAGAAATTCTCATCCAATAAATATTCAACAAATCAATTTAAATCAAATGATAAGATAACAACAGCGACAACAACATCGAAAACAATGTCACCAGCCTTGAAAAAGCTATCTCAAGATGTTAAAACCAGCACCACAACATCAACAACAACGAAAAGACCAAGTGAAACATATTATGAAACACCTGTTGAAACAGTAGAAAAGAATAACTCTTATAATAGAAGTGAAACAACAGAATCTGTAACAAGGAAAAGCTCAAGTGAAGTTATTCAGTCTACGTATACATCTAGTCAAGGTAAGAAAATGCATGTTAGAAGAGGACCGAATAGGGTCCAAAAACAAATGATCCAATTCTGCTGACAAAATTAAGTACATATACCTTTTTTTCATCCAAGATCACGCGTTTGAGAGTTATAGTAAAATTGAGATAAATGGAGGGAAAAGTTAGTAAAAAATCGGATCCAGAATGTACAAAAATTATTTGTATTCTTCAGGTCCATACCCAAGAATTTTTTTCGGGGGGGGGGGGTCCGAAGGATTGGCAGCCAAGCCAAGACTACCACCTGAAAATGATTATCATGGAAGGTGATTTTTTTTTTATGTTGTTTTTACTGCTGTTGTTGTATTTCTTGTTGTTGATGTTGTTGTTACTGCTGTTGTGGTTGTTGTTTTTGTTGATGTTGTTGTTGTTGTTTTTTTAAAAAAAATATTATAGGTCACGTACAAAGTAGATTATATTCATTAAAAAAAAGATTGAAATTTTGGGAGGGTCTGAACCCCATGGACCCCCCCCCGGGTATGGCCTTGGTTTCTATTATCTATGGCGCAAGTACTTTGTTTCTATGAAACACGTTTTTTGAGTGCCTTAAATATATGTACTTCGTAGCAAACATGTCCTTATATATTATTATTATTTTAATAAAGAGATTGGAACAAATTGCTCTGAAAGAAAAACCTTCTTATAATATTAATCAATGCACTGTATGCTTTGGGATTTAAGGAGTATAAATAAGGAGGGTTCTTCATGGCCACATTTGTTAAGTCGTATGCTTTTTGATTCACCCATTGTACAATTAAGAGTGAAATCACATTTTTACACTCACCTGTGGTACGCAATGATTTTTATCAAACGTATAATTAACATAGAATAATATATTATATCTATCTCTTCTTATTGGAGATCCACAAACTGATCTTCGACAGCCTAAACATTTTTCATACTGGGTGATGATGGAACTACAGTCCGTCCACTGTATCCCCGAAGTGAGGTTCCTCGTTCATACTGGGTGACGATGGAACTAAAGTCCGTCCACTGTATCACCGAAGTCAGGTCCCTTGTTCATACTGGGTGACGATGGAACTAAAGTCCGTCCACTGTATCACCGAAGTGAGGTCCCTCGTTCATACTGAGTGACGATGGAAGTAAAGTCCGTCCACTTTATCACCGAAGTGAGGTCCCCCGTTCATACTGGGTGACGAGGGAACTTAAGTCCGTCCACTGTATCACCGAAGTGAGGTCCCTCGTTCATACTGGGTGACGATGGAACTAAAGTCCGTCCACTGTATCACCGAAGTCAGGTTCCTCGTTCATACTGGGTGACGATGGAACTAAAGTCCGTCCACTGTATCACCGAAGTGAGGTTCCTCGCGTACTCAATGAAATGTTGCCAAAATGTAATAATAAAACACCAACTATAGAAATATGTCTTAATAAATTTATATCAAATAGGGAAGGGGGATCATTTTAAACAAGATTAATATGTTATAGATCTGTAGACCTCACTCACTTAAATGGCAACTATTTGCACCCGGGTGGTCCATTAGAGTCCATACTAATTATTATGAAAATAGGTTCGACAGTTATTGTGGTCCAAAGTACAAGCAAACTAACCAACAATGGACAAACAAAACATTTTTTGTCGTTGTAAAATTTGTTCGATTATTATAACCACAATACCAACTGTACAAGGCAAACATGAAAAGAATGGGCTTATCATTCTTAAATCTTCGATTCGGAGATTCAGTGGACTGACTACAAGTACGGAAATAACGAGTAGTTTTGGTGAAATTTAAACTTTACTCCAAGGGCGTAGCCAGCATCTGGCCTAGGGGGGGGCAGCTGGGATCTTCAAATCGGGAGGGGGGGGAGTGTCAATAAAGTAAATCGTGACTTGTTTAATAATAAACCCCTAGGGGTAACTGATGATTCAGTTATTGGGGGGGGG
>CM022882.1:11593522-11605866 GCA_012654025.1 Pachypsylla venusta | reverse complement strand
CATTATGATGTAATGGTTAAGTATACATAGCTTACACTTAGTGATATTGCAGTGATTGTTCAAAATACCTACCTTGTAATGCTATGATACCTATAAAAATATGACATAATAACGGAAAAATGCATTGAATGCAAAAAACGAAGGATCATAGATTATGGATTTACTGCTTTCTTCTTCTTCTTTAACTTCATCTTTTCTCACTTCTATATTTGGTTTTCCTTTCCTTACTTCTACCATGCCACGGCTTTCCGTTCTGTGCCTACTCTCAGGGCCGTACCAAAGATTTTTTTCGGGGGAGGACCGAAGCATTGACAGCCAAGCCAGGACTAACACCTGAAAATCGCTTACTTCTCACAGNGCCCACTGGATACGACCTTGCCTACTCCCTTCAGTTGTACCCTTTCCTGGCATGATAGTACTCGCTTACTTCTCACAGTATCCATGCGTACAGACTGTATTTTCTTGATGATTTTCAATCTTTGGTTTGAACTTTGAACCAAAGTTTTATGAAGGCTGGATGCCCTTCCCAAAGTACGTCCACATTATGTCGATGGACAATGTCGTTCGACAAAGGCGACATTTGCTCCGTCCACACATACCACTGCTGTGTGGACGTATTTTGTCAATGTCACTCAGTCGACTAGTAGAGAAGTACTGTGCTTGTTGTTTTATGCAGTTTGAGACGGGAGTTTTAACCTCCAGGCGTTTTTCAAACTAACCAAATACATTAACCTGGCCCATCTGGAGTGGGACCGGAAAAGCCAGCATCACATGTGTGATACCTGGAGGAGCGGTCACCCGTCGAAGTAACATCCATACGTAACTTCGGTGATCGGACGAGAACCGGTGTATTCAACGAGCTACAGACGCTGGCATTGAACATTTAAGTTGTTCATATTTAGAGATAAATATGAACATTTAAGTTTAATATAATTATGAACATTTGAGTATTACGTTAATTTTTATTTTTTAAGTTGTCTCTAGGTTTTCACAAAACTAAGTGTTTAAAAGCTTTTTTTGACACGACAGGTTCACACGTCCACACTTTTATTCATTCGACTGTCGACTCGACATCTTGTCATAAAAAAATCCACTTCATTCGGATTACATTCTACTCGACAAATGTTAATCGACACGTCCACACTATGTCGACTGTCGAAAGTCGACATAGTGTGGGCGCCCCCCTACACCAAACCTTCTGTATTTACAGCTCCCCTCGGTGACTACCTCGTTACATCGTCTACGCGTCTGATAAATGCATCGTTTGATTTTCAGTGTTCTTATTAATTTGGTTTACTTATGTAACAGTTTTTCCTCATTATTTGGTCTAGCCTCAGTCTGAAATATTTCAGCAGTCTATTTTTATTCGTTCATCCCAACAGATGAGTGTAATATTTGGTGTACTGGTCCCTGAGGAGTCAAATTAATACATCCGAGGTATGGCATAACATATTATCTTTTGCGTTTTGAATTACCTACCGACATTGACAGTTGGCTACTTTTATATTTTTTGTCTTCAGACTTAAGCTTCGGTCAGAACGAATTGAGATCTAGTTTTAACATCAAAATTTTTCTTCTGTTTGTCGTAAAACAACTTTGAAATTACCGCCATTTTGTAACCATGTAACCACCAAGGGAAGCAAGCCAGCTTCATTAGGTGACGGTCTTAATGCTGTGTAAATACAGAAGGTTTGGTGTTAGGAAGTGCATCCAGCCTTTAAAAAACACTCTGCTTCAAACCAATGCAACGATGATAGGTCATCAGCAAAATGCGAGTTTCTATGAATACTGAGAGAAGCAAACTAGGTCACCGTGCCAGGAAACATACAGCTAAAGAGAGTAGACGAAAACAAAAGTTTGTGGCAACATTTTCCAAATTTTCTGAGAATGTGGGCAGTTCCCAACAGCGTGCAGGTCTGAATTTCTGACACGTTATGGTAACCGGGGAGTTATTTAAGATTGCAGTCCCGGGATCTGGGAATAGTTCCCAGCGCACCAATGATGATAGACACTATAGTGCTTTTTACATGCCACATTCTTTCTATTTCTATTGCTAATCTTTATACTTGATTTTTTTTTTCGCATTCCTTTTTGTTTATATTATTGTCTGTGGGGACTGAGACGTCAATCAAAAGACAGGTCCTTTTCGTCTTATCTTTGACTACAATGTCGGGTCTATTACTGATGATTGTTCTGTCGGTATGTACTGGATGGTCGTAAAGTATAGTGACATTTTCATTGGAGATGACAGGTTCAGAGTGATGTTTATACCATTTATAATTATTATTAACAGAATGAAATGAGATCTAGTTTTAACATGACGATATTTCTTATGTTTGACTGTTTGTCAATTTGTCGAAAAGCAACTTCGAAATTTAAAGGGTCACCAATATTTGTAACCATATAAGATAGAAAGGTATTTTATAGACCAAAAGATTGGTTTTTGTAAATGTATTCCAATAAATGAAAGTTGGATATCCATATTTTTTTCTAGAATTCGGATTTTCCTACATTTGGTGAGAAATTAATTCGAATTTTTATCTTTAAATAATGTGAGCGATATCATTATTATTTACAAAATTGGGTTCAAATATGGAACTGATAATGAAATAATGGACCCATGCTTCCCTCCGTTATACCTACCCCCCCCCCGGATTCAGCCTCATTAGTCGTTCCGGGCCTTTTCAAAGACTCAGTATATATGTTTGACAGGGTTATATTTTATGTTTGGACAAATTAATTTGACGAGACGTTCTGCATAATAATTTTGGGGTAAACAAAATAAATAGCAGTTTTTTTTTAGTTTATGTGAAAGAAATAATTATTATTTATATAAATGTTGAGTTAACCCTCGAATTACTGACGGCAATTTTTTCCTCCTCTCAACGTTCCACATTAAAATCATTCGAGGGACTTTACGCTCCGTTTGCTTGAAACTGCGACCACACTATGCCGCCCAGCAAAGCCGCATTGTGTCGGGGCTGGCACGTCCACATTGTATTTCATATTTAGACGCATCATCGGCACGCGGCTTATCATGAAAGAGGATAATGCTGCTCTCGTAGTTATTGCTGCAATTATTATCGAAGTTTCAGCAAGCCAACGATTCCGACTAAGACCAAGGCGGTTTTGGATACGCCCTATCATCCGTGAAGGAAGGGAAAAGTATCCTGCCAGCGATTTTAGAAGTCGACGGGAAGAATTTTGAATACCGGTGTGATGTTGTCTAAAATTCTTAGAAGTAGCTCTGACGGTAGGAGTAGCTCTGATATAGCTAACTTTAGTTGTAGAAAGAAGTGCCCTCCTTCAGCTGCTTACCTGCTTGATATTTATGAGCTAATCTGCCTTTTCGACTGCACGAAATAAAGGTATAATTTTGTTTGTATATGTATTTGCACCGCGATAACTCTCGAACGCCTTATCTGATTTTGATGAAATTTTGTATGAACATTATTTATTTTCATAGAATTGGTAGATCTTATTGGACTGCCCGGTGCCAAATGGTGGGTGTGAACTGTGAAGTCTAAAGTTAGCAGTACCTCTAAAATGTCAAAGTTAGTACCCACAAACAGCAATACTTGGTATGTTGAAGGGTTAAATGAGCGTTATATTTCAAGGTTTTTGTACAACGTTTCCACGTCCTCTCCCCTGAAAATAAAAATTATGTTTATATTTATTATATTGACCATGTTAAATGTTAAAAAAAAAAACTATTTATAAAAATTTCTTTCGGTTAATATTTGTTCTCACTTGCCGTCAGTTGTAAAAATAAATTGGTCTAATTTCAGTATTTAGAAAAAGAAATTGAAAGTGCGAATTTCAAAAAAATCGAAAACACGAGGAGTTTGTTCTCATTAGGTATCCAATTTGGCTACAAAATTTAACGACTCAAATAATGATTTGTACAGTGTCCATTTGACGCTTGGTGATAACATGAACTTAATTTTACTTAAACAATTAGAAAGAGATCTTAGTTTCGCGGTTTTATCTCTGCACCGCACCGCACTTTTCGGCGCGGTGCGATTCTTTACACCGCAATTTGCGGTGCGGTTCGAAGCCAGAAACCGCACCGCACCGCGTCCATCACTAGTCTGTCCGTCTGTCTGTGAACAAGATATCTGAAGAACGGCAAGTGGTAGAGACTTGAAATTTGATATGTATGTCAGTTTTATGTCATGAACGACAAAATAAGAACGGCAAAATTGGTGGGAATCGATTATACCGTTGGCGGTTTCAGCCGCTTTTTAGCGGTTTTCGCATATCCTTAAAATAAGAACGTTAATAGCTAGAACTTGAAATTTGGTGTCTATTCAATCTATTCATATCAATTTCATATAAGGAATTAAAAAATACAACTTAGGATGATGTGTAATATATATTTGTATTTCCGTTCTGGACCTCAAAACGTGTTTTGGCATTGAAAACTCGACATCGAAATTTCAGCCCATTACAATACTTTCTTCTTCTTTTATAGATAAGGAAAGCCGTGTGACGTCCACACCAGATTTTTTTTACTATTTTTAAAAGTTTATGTCACGGAAAGGCTTTCTCATCACTTCAGGGCACTTTTTAATGTTATGACATTCCGGAAATGGAAAATTAGATCTAAAAACTTTCACTCCGAGTGTGAATTGATCCCCCACAAGAGGCAATCATCATTCTAACTACTCCGCCACGGAGGTTAGTCATCATAGTTAATACTCGTACACTTTCTATGAATTAAATAGTGTTAAATTATTATTTTCAATAATGAACCTTTTGAATAGTCACGAAAAAATACCCCCCCTCAAAATTTGATATTTTACGTTTCAAGATTCATAGAATACAAAAATCGAAAAAAAAACTTTGTTATTGAAAATAATAAACCAAAATAATAGGTGGTATATTAGGTATCCAGGTTGGTAATTATAAAAACAAATATTTTAAAAAGAAATATCGATTCACACTAAATTAAGGAACAAAACTCCGTGAAGCAACAAATCTTTCCCTAAATTTCATATTTTGGTTTATTATTTTCAATAATGAACCTTTGGAATCGTCACCCCTCAAAATCCGTTTGTTCGCCGTGATGGCCACTTTTGCCATTTAGCGTTGACCGATTTTTATGGTACCTGTGTACCAAATTTCTTATTTTGTATTTACGTACCAAATGTTTAGTCATCAAAATCTGTCAACCCTAAGTGTCAAAATTGACCATTTTTTTATTTGATTTTTGTATTCTGCGTACCTTGAAACGTAAAATATCAAATTTTGAGGGGTGGGGGTATTTTTTCAGCCAGTAAAATAATAAACCCATGTATCCCATTTGGCAGAGTTTTTTTTCTCACACATATTTTTCTCGTATTTTTCTTCTTTAACTTCACCTTTTCTCAATTCTATTTGGGGTCGGTTTTTCTTTTCTTAATTCTACCATGCAACAACCTTCTTTAGCTATACCCTTTCCTGGCATGGTGACCATCACATGATTCCCACATGCGTAGAGCCTGCAATTTTCTGATGATTTTGAATCATTGGTTTGAAGCAGATGACTGCAGGAAAGCCCATCTCCATGTTTGAATTGTTTATTCATCACAGAGACATGGCCATTAAAACGATTCCTAACCTCTCCGGTTGGGGTAAAATATGTCATTTTGTACTATTCCCTACGTTTGAACAATGTCTCCCCAAACAGATTAGGAATCATTTATTCAGCCATGCCTCGATTGCATGATCACTAATCTAACTTTCCCTAAAATGGACAGATAAAGGCTATAAATTTTCCTCCAGATATAATGTACAAATTGTACCTTTCCATATTCAGATCCTATCAGAAACTTTGTGTAAAAAAAGTTAGTCGGGTATATCTTACACACTAACTGAAAAAAACTACTTATCAATCCTGATTTACATGCTTTTAAGCACAACGGGAGAAGGACATAGGCTATAGTTTTACGGGAACGATCATGCCTCTTGGGCACTAAGCGAAGCGGGCGGTGCCTGCTACTGATACTAATTTCATGCTGGCTGTGTCCATAAAATTATAGCCTTATCTCGAACACGGTTTGACAATTTTTACTTCTCATAATTTGTCTGGGGTCTCAGCCTGTGGCTCAAATCTAGGTGCGGTCACCTACCAATTAAAACCTCAATGGACGTTGTTTATCTTAGGTGATCTTACAGAAACTGGTGTACTCAACGTGCCATGGACTATGGCACACTTATTTTTTATGTATCATGCTTTGAAGTGAAACTTTTAAAAATTAGTTATGCGTATGAACGCAGATTGCAGATTGTATCTTAAGATGGACGGGTTGCACATTACACAAGAGTGTCACTATTTGCTATAGGTGACAGTTGATTAGGCTGTCTGAATGTCACCAATGACCATATTTAGACTAATGTCAAATATTGCAAAAACCAATCTATGTTAAGATGGACGGGTTGCACANTTGGGGGGGGGCTGCAGCCCCCTCAGCCCACCCCTGGATACGGCCTTGGGTAACTGCCAGAGACTTGAAGTTTGATAGCTATGTTTACCTTATCCTTATACCAAGCCCGTACCACTAAACTTTTGTTAGAATTCGAATGTATTTTTTTTAGTGTTTTTTATAATCCTGCTCAAAAAAAGCTTAAAATTTGGTGCCTATTTATATTAGTTTTACACAAGGAATTTACGACAACACTTTAAGTAGAAATCGAATCTACCCATTGCCAATTTTGGAGCATTTTTTGTCCGCCTTTTAGCGGTTTTCACGAATCCTGCTTAAAAAGGGAACGGTAAGTTATAGAGCTTGAAATTTTGTTAGTCGATATGTCAAAAGTCACTTCTGGGGGACCGAACCTGGGACTAACCATAACCATTGGTTTGATGATGATCCCTTTTCTATACCTAGAGCTTTTCGAACATAAAAAATATCAAGCTGTTAAAAGGTTAAGAGGGGTGAGCGGTCATTTTGAGAAATTAAATATTGTGAGAGGTTTGAGAGATGTCTTTAAGAGGACCTTTGTCTGTTGGATAGATTTGTTGGAAGTTTGATATAACACTTGGTCATATGATGGAACAGGCGTTGGTCTTTATCGTTCGGAGCTTGTGCACTTCCTATGTCTAAAACTGATCTGATCCCCTCTTAGGAAATCTCCTGGGACTTTATACTGCTGTCGACCTTCATCTCTCTGGCAATATGATTTCTCTTATTTATGTTCTCTTGTTTACTGTAGTACATTTAATTTTCATAAACTGAATAACATAAAAGTAGAACATCTCACATTTTTTGATTTTTAGAGGAAATCAGAGCAATCTTTATATATAAAAGGCAATGTATTGAGTGACTGATCAACGTAGAGCTGAAACTATTAATGCTACAGATTTGGCAGGAACCTTTGTTGCACCATGTAAGTGTGCACTAAGAAAGGGTTTTGCAAAATTTTAATTTTAAGGGGTAGAAATCGCGAAAAGTAAACAATCCCCATAAGAAATATATCGGAGCGAGAGAGATAGCATAATACATCATTTAAAATATGCGCGGGCGAAGCCGCGATCGGGGGATGCTAGTTAATAATAAGAATCAATCAATCACATCGCTGAACAAGATTTCTAACAATTAAAACTACTTTTCATTGGCTGACAGATCAATCCTTGATAAAATCTTTTCCAATAACTACTAACCTTATTAGGGAAATTTGTTAAACAGGTTGCCAGATTACTTTCAACGTGCAGATTATAAATTCAAAATCCAAATAATAAATTATAAATAATCATTCAGTCAAATAAAAGACAACAACTGGGATGTAAATTTGTAAACCTTGTCTTTATGTTTTAAAACAGGGTGTGGAAAAAATCGGGAGCCTATGTCCTATACCTTTGGTTGTTTAGCATGATCGTCCTTTGGAAGCAATTATAGGCAACTACTACATAGTGACTGCACGCTACAAGCTCTAATCTTCCTGGTGTTGGATTTGTCGCTGGAAGACGCTCGCAGTAGCGTGAGTTTATTGTCGCTTACAAGGGACGACTATCCTTATAGCATGGTTACTCAACTTCGAAAACTTTATTTGTCCCAGTTAGAATTACTAGCTTAGTACCCGAACTTCGTTTCGAGAAGGTGAGAGAAAATTAAGCGAACAAACAAACAAACAAATAAATAAATAAACAAACAAACATACATTCACTTTTATATATATAGATTTTGGTGTTATGTTTGGCCCGCTATCATGTGTTTTTAGAAAATGATGACCTTTGAAAGAAATGTCTGTTGCTTTTTTCTCTCTCTCAGGGTTATGTCTTGTTATGAGTCAGTTATTTGGAACCCTTGACTCTTCTTCTTCTTTATAACCTCACCCTTTTTTCTCAATTTTATTTGGCGTTGGCGTTGCTTTCCTAAATTCTTCCATGCCAAAATCTTTTCTTTTCTTTCTTTGCCTACTCTCTTTATCTGTAATCCTTTCCTGTTACGGTAACACTCGCTTGCTTCTCACAGTATCCATGGAAACTGCGTAGAAACTCGCATTTTGCGGATGACCTATCATCATTGGTTTGAAGCAAAGTTTTTAAAGGTTGGATGCCCTTCCGAACACCAAACCCTTTGTATTTACACAAGCTTAGGACCGTCGCCTAATGAATATGGTGTGCTCCCCTCGGTGGCTGCATATTTGTAACCCTTTTCAAGGATTTGTAATCCTTGACTCACAATAAACAATTAAAATGTCAAATAAATAATAGGGGTTCCATGCGTTTGGTCCAGTCTGTATGCAAAATAATAACTTCTAAAATTATTGTCAACAAACTTCCCTAATTTGAATTTTTGTTCACCAAATTTGTCCAAACATTAGCAAACAACTTTTGCTTTTTTTTTAAAAAAAAAAATATTTTAGAGATACTCGAGTATCCATATTTGGCGATTCAGACGTTCAGACCTATCTAATGTCAGTATTTGCAAGGCCTGTTAAACAAATAAGATGAATTTTCATTTTTTAAAGAAAATATTATGTTATTTATGACTTCTTTTTTCTATGTTGACCCTTCAAAGTTCTCCCCCCTCAGATATAATATACGAAGCACTTCTGATATGCAGGACATTTTTGGAATGTCTGTATAGTAAGCTCTCACAGTGACTCGGTTTTTGTCTCCAAATCGTGGCAAAACGCTGTACTTTCGTGGTTCTCTTCAATCTTGGTAATAGGAAAACTGTGAACATATATTTTGGACTAGTTTGCAAGTGAAAATCTAATGTACATCATTTTTTTTTTTAATTTGGCTTAACGTCTCTTTAACATGTATTCGTCATTCAAGACAGGGGTTTCAACCTCCATTCGCTGGAAACTTGCGAACCAGCCACTCATATTGACCTCACCCGGAAAAATAGCTAGCATCACGAGGGCGCGAACCCACGTGGACGCACACATACAACCTCGCTGGACGTTGGTTAATTTCAGTGATCTAACGGGAACTGGAGTATTCGACGTGCCATAGATGCTGGCTAGCCAGCGAAATTGAAATTTTACGTTTCAAAGTACGTAGAATCCAAAAATCGAATAAAAAAATCCGTTTGTCCGCCGTGATGGGCACCTTCGTCACTTACTGTTGACCGATTAGGATGAAATTTTGTATGTATGTCAAATATAGGGTCTAATTACGACCCAGATTATTTTTTTTAGGGAGGGGGGTATTTTTTTAGCCGTTAAAATAATAAACCCATGTGTCACATTGGCAGAGTTTTTTGTTTAACAGACCTCGTATATTGTTTTGATTTTAGAAATTACTTATGTGATAGAGCTCCCTCAGGGCCGGATTAACAATAGTAGCACTTGTAGCACGTGCTACGGGCCCCGCGACTTGACAACTTACACTCTGTCTTTCGACATTTCTGCGTTGACAATTGAAAAAACATATCATTTTGACTGGGCCCCCAACTCTTCGAAGTATGTAGTAAAATTTAATTTAGGAAAGTAAATGTAGGTATAGGTACCTACTACCTAGGAAATTAATAAAGAAACGAGTATTGCAACATAAGCAAATTTGTTAGTGTAGGTATACTCAGGGGCGTACACAGGATTTTTTTTCGGTAAATTTCAGAATTCGGATATTCGAAATTCTAATTGTTGTTTGTTGTGTTTTGTTTTTTTACAATTATCATTTATTATAAAGAAAGTGCATATTCTATTTTTGGAGTGCTTTGCGTTGAATAATAATTACATAACACATTTAAGTGAAATTATTGAATTCAATATATATTGTGTGCATGTTGTAAACTTTAGGCAAAATTTTGTCAGTAAACTAACGTAAGACTCGAATTTTCGGGTTTCATGCTTGTTTTTCAATCGTAATCCTTTTTCAGATGGTGCTTTTAGTTTTAGTTATTTCTATCATCTTGATAAGTGGAGGAGTTAAGATACTCCAGTGTTATTCCTAAGCACACAATACACAAGATGGGAGAAATCCTGTTCTTGGGTACCCAAATTAATATATTATCGGGACTATTGAAAACTGTCCATTTTCATTTCGTTAGTTGGACATACCCAATTTACAATAGCAATTTTCGGATAAATAAATTTTGAAAAATTGTGCACCCACTTGATGAGTTTCCTTGCATCAAACATTGCAATCATGCAAGCTGATGACACTCGAGTAATATATTAGTTGTTTAGAAAATACGCAATAAAGCCACCCCCTTAAAATAGTTGAATAATGAATGATGTGCGTGCTAAACGGCCCGTTACCCACGACCCACGATCAGTTTGTACGAATGATCGAATGAATAACATGGGATTTCATTTCCGTTCCAAAATAATAATTTTGGGCTCAAGAAAATATACGTCTTCTATACGTAAACTGAACCTATTGCCTTGCTAAAATAATGCAATTGTCCATTATGAAGTAATGTACAATTGCATTACTTCATAATTATTTCTAAATTATTTACAATCTTCGATTTTTCCCGTTCGATCACTGAAGTTAAACAACGTCCAGCGAATTTGTTCCATGTTGGTGTCCACGTGGGTTCGCGCCCCGTGATGCTGACTATTTTTTCGGCCCAACCTAGGCTGGGTGAGGTCAATAAGGGTAGCTGGTTTGGAAGTTTCCGGCGAATGGAGGGTGAAACCCCCGTCTCCAATGACCAATTAAGTAAAAAAAAAAAATCATTCTTCGAACTTTTTTTTTTAATTTGGCAGATTTGGCTTAACGTCTCTTTAAGATCTAGATTGGCCATTCAAGACGGAAATTCTTCGAACTGATTATTCATTAGGAGCAATGTTACGTAGCGTCGGCGTCGTAAAGTATGACGCAACTCACAAACAGTTTCCGTGGGGCTTTGTTGAATTTCGTAAAAAGTATTTAACATCAAAATGAGTTGCTCCTTATTCATCTGTTTCATGACTCAGAAATCAGACAAAAAAACAAAACTTTGAAACTAATAGATTACGAGTAGAATCACCAATGGGTATAACAGATTACAGAAAGGATAGAAAGCATCAGACATCACGAGAAATAGTGATACAATGTGATTTCATATGACATAAACTTAAAATATATATATTTTTTTTTCCAAAAATTATATACAGTGTGGTAAGCTACAATTCTGTAAAAAGCCTTTTTGGTCCGTGTGTGCTGACTGGCTGTGTTACCAGTTTTGCTAATGATGATGTCGAGGGCCGACACTTCTTCAACGGACTGCCCTATCTGGAACAAGAGATTCTATGGTAAAATGAACCATATACTATGTAATGGCTGCAAACTTGTTGTGCACACAAACTGTGCCGGCATAAATACTGCTGCGGAGTATCGATTGATGCTTAAAAACTTTAAGTGTAAAATTTGCACTAGGCGTCCATCAGTGGAGACATCAGGGAACTAATTTGATTTTTTGATGTTCGACTCAGTAACTGTAACTGATCCCACAATAACACTTCTGATTAAAATTAAATGAATTTACTTTTTAATTTCAGTACGTACGAGTACCAGAGAAGAAGCCACTACAGATTCTATTACTTCTAGTTATGGAGTTGGACCTACTGATGACAACGGAAGACCTTTGTTTGGTTTAAAAGCTTTAAGAAGAACAAACACAAATAAGGCATTGATTGGTAAGTGAAATTTAAGGTTATTCACTAGTGATGACTTGACCGTTGAGAAATCAACACAAACCGTTCAACAGAAATCAACACAAGCAAGCGTCTATGGCACGTTGAAATCGTTGAATACACCAGTTCCCGTTAGATCACTGAAGTTAAGCAACGTCCAGCGAGGTTGTACCATGTGGGTTTCCCACGTGGTTTCGCGTCCTCGTGATGCTGGCTATTTTTCCGGCCCAACCCAGGCTGGGTGAGGTCAATGTGGGTAGCTGGTTTGCAAGTTTCCAGCGAATGGA
>CM022882.1:11570858-11591980 GCA_012654025.1 Pachypsylla venusta | reverse complement strand
CCCCCAAAAAAAAACCGTACCCTAAATGTTTATGATTAATATAGAATCCAGTTTATCTTGGTTCGTATCGCAGTTAAAGAAAATTTCCGATATTTGCGAAGAGGAAAAAAAAGCAGACTAAATGTTTTTCAGATAGGAATATTTTCAATTCCATGTTTTTTGTTTCATTCAGAAAATATGAGAAACAGCTACTATTTGTGAGATTTCATAGAACTCAAGAAACAACTTAACATTTCTTAACGAAAGATTCAAACAAGGCAATTCAATTATTTATTAGGAAATAATCCCCTAAAGCCTAAACTTTGAGTTTTCATTTTAGGCATAACTCTAAAGCCTCTCTAACTTAATTTAAGAGTGCATGCAGAATGTTAATTTACAATAAGTGTGGTATGTCTTCTTTTCTATGACTTTAGGAGCAAAAACAATATGTCTTCTTTTCTATGACTTTAGGACCAAAATCACCCAAATCTAGAATGTTAATTTACAATAAGTTTGTTATGTCTTCTTTTCTACGACTTTAGGAGCAAAAACACCAGAACCTAGAATGTTAATTTACAATAAGTTTGGTATGTCTTCTTTCCTACGACTTTAGGAGCAAAAACACCCGAACCTAGAATTAAACCAAAAGCTAAATTTAGACGAAGTTTCATTTTGGATGACGAAAATATAGTCGAGAATATTGAGCATTCATCAACAAATATGGGCAATACATCTGGTTCAATTATTGAACTGAACTCTACTGAACACAAGCAACCAGGAGACGTAAATGATAAAATCAATTCGGATGAAAATATGAATAGTGAACCCTTAACAAATTTAGAAAATATAGCCACTAGTAATAATAAAATTATTGCTGAAACATCAATAAATGCTGAAGGTGGAACTGGTTCAAACAGTGATGTTGATACTGAACATTCAGAAGAAGATGGTGGTGACGAGAATGAAGAAGAAAATGAAGAAAACACAACCGGTTTTCATAATAATGTCATTATTGGAAAATCATTGGAAACGAAAAATACAACTGGTTCAAATAGTAAAATTGAAAATTCAGAAGGAGAAGATGAGGAAGAAGAGGATAGTGAAGAAGAGAGCGAAGGAGAATTAGCAGAAGATGCAACCAGTTCAAATAAAGATGTATCTTTGACATGTTCGAATTCTAAGCCAAAACCGGAAGGTAAAAGAGCCAACCTTCGTATTGTTTTTCATGTTGTTGTGTGTTTTGTGTCAATATTTTGTTGATTGGCGTTTTGCTTTTTGATTGTTCTTTTTTTAAAAAAACTAAAACTTCCATTACCACATGCTCAAAGATTTTTCTTTTCCTTATTATTATTATTTTTATGGACATCTTTTGTTTACTAACGATACTAATTCTTTATCAATATTAGTTCGATTTGTCCAAACTTATTGATGCTGCAAATAGTTCAAATCAACGGAATAAAGGAGGAAGGGAAGAGTGGTCCTGTAGTACTACTATTATCGCGTTTGTGTTTGGTTCGCATCTCGAACGTTGAACATTGATGCAGCCGGATTTACATTAGTCAAGTGTATTGAATCAACACAGGGTTGTATGAATGTTAAGAAATTCATAGTACTCGTTGAATAATGTAAACATTGATTCAGCCGGAATTACATTAGTCAAATGTCTTGAATCAACAAAGTGTTGTATGAATGTTAAGAAATTTATAGTGCNTGCTCATTGAATTATATAAACATTGATTCATAGTGCCGCCAACTTTTTTTTTTTTTTTTCAAAGAATTTTCTGCACAGTTGACAAGATTCTCTTTCTCCTAGAGTTCATCCGCTCCGAAAGATATCCCGGTATCCTTTTAAGTGTCGAAGGATCAGCTATTGATTAATCAACATTTATGTACTTACATGGTAAGTTTGACCGCGAAATGTTCTTTGTTAATATAATGTACCAATTGCAATATACTTGGAGGCGACTTCATTTTAATCCTGAATTCAAATATTTTTTTTTTTTACTATTACAGATTCTGAAAACCAAACTTCGAGTTCACATTCCACTGTGGTATCCTCAAGAACTACCATGAAAACAGATGCAAGTGGAAAAGTATCTATATCTCGAGATCTCATGCAAGGTAAGAGTAAAATTCAAGTCATAATCAAGCCAAATACACAAATACTAACTGACTTTTCTAGTCATAATCAAGCCAAATACACGACTACTAACTGACTTTCCTAGTCATAATCAAGCCAAATACACAATTACTAACTGACTTTTCAAGTCATAATCAAGCCAATTTTTTTCGAGCACAAAAGGCCCAATTGAGGCTTAGATGCAGGGGCTTATACAACTTTAAGGAGGAATCTAGCTCACGAATATACGAAGCCAAATACACAATTACTAACTGACTTTTCTAAACATAATCAAGCCAAATACACAATTACTAACTGACTTTTCGAAACATAACCAAGCCAAATACACAATTTTATTACTAGCTGACTTTTCTAGTCATAACATATGAATGAATGCATTTTATTATACAAAATTACATAAAAATGTGTGATACAACGTCTTAACCCCGGGTCGTCCCATGGGGGTGAATACACGCGACTAATAGCTGACGCTCCTGCGAGCGACTGATTCAAATAAATATAGGCTAATGAAACTCCGTCCACTTTTTTATGAGTTATACGCTTACAGTTGACAAGGTTACATTAACCTACATTTATTTGGATCAGTCGCTCGTCGCGTGAGCTTATAGTCGCGCTTAGTTGCTTCCAAAAGACGACTGACTTTTTTTTTTAAAATACAAAAATGTATTTTATTACTATCAAATGAATGGCACCTCTTTGATTAATAAACTAAAGTGATATGGAACACTCTAGATTAACAATAAAGAAATAGTCCAAAAAAATTACTCAGAAGATTCTGGCCCTAAAAAGCAAATGCCTTTCAGAAAACATCTGCATAGACTGGAACTCTCCCAGGATAAACCAATTGTATGCAGACTTTGTGTCCTGCAAGAGTTGAATATAGATTAATAGATTATGACCTGGAAGAGGAAAGAGCTGCTCACATTGTCTTTGAATGTGAGTTACTGTAGAATAAAATGTTCAGGATCTTTGGCACCAATGATCTTGGAAATCACAACAACCTCAATTTAAAAGTGCTATACCTGGTCCCTCTCATAAGAGGGACGAAGTTCTGGACTGAATAATTCGGGGGGGGGGGAGAGAAGATGGTTCAGTTTAGAACTTTGACCAAGTATACTCGACCTTGCTATTATAGGAGCTAAATTGCTATTAAGGGGGACGAAGTTCTGAACTGAATAATCCGGGGGGGATTGTTCAATCCAGAACTTCGACCAACAATACTAGACTATTACTATTATATGAAGCTAGATTGTTACATTGCTATTAAGAAGGACGAAGTTCTGAACTGAATAATCCGGGGTGATTGTTCAGTTCAGAACTTCGACCAACAATACTACACTATTACTATTATATGAAGCTAGATTGTTACATTGCTATTAAGAAGGACGAAGTTCTGAACTGAATAATCCGGGGTGATTGTTCAGTTCAGAACTTCGACCAAACATTCCTAGACTATTACTATTATATGAAGCTAGATTGTTACATTGCTATTAAGAAGGACGAAGTTCTGAACTGAATAATCCGGGGGGGATTGTTCAGTCCAGAACTTCGACCAACAATACTAGACTATTTATAGGAAGCTAGATTGTTACATTGCTATTATGGTAAATTTGAATAAAAAACACTTTTACCACATAACCTTGACAAAATGAAAGATTCCATACAAAAGTTTGGAAGAGACGAAATTTCGCCGAACATTATACATTTTCTCTCTTTTTAGGCAGCATTCGTGAAAACTGTCAAAAATCGTGAAAAAGATTTTAGGATAAGATAATTTTTAAGCGATTATATAAGGTGTTAATATGCAATTATTCTCAAGGTTGAAAATCAAAAATATCTTTGTCTCTATTACCTAGATAATCCGTCTGTCTGTAGTGCAGGTGTCCCCATTTCACGCTTGTCTACTCGTCTATATTTTTTAATTGCTATATATTATGTGTATTATTTATATAATTTTTAGACAAATTTCTTGCAATATCCTACTGCTACCGACTCTGCTTTGGACACCTAATTTAAGTGCAAAGAAAGATGTGTCGCTGATTGATGGCAAGTGGCCAAATTCTTCATTTGAACATTTCTCTTTTCGTAGAGCACACTCAAAATGTTTACTTTCTTCATGTTGTTATCAGCGGTCGTCCTTGATAGCGACTACAAACTGAAGCTATTACGAGCGACTTCAGGCGACTAAACTCTACAAGCTTCAAATCCTCGTGGAGTTAGATTTGTCGCCCAAAGTCACTCGTAGTAGTGTGAGATTGAAGTTGCTTCCAAAACACAAACGAAGTCGTGTTGGTACTCCGTAGCGGCTGCTTTCCTGTCTGCCATCTACATTTACTTATTAAACACAAAGCCCAGTTGGTATACTGACTGACTCACTGACTGACTCAGTAACTCATAATGAATCTAACTTGAAAATAGATAAATCCACAGATTTCTCCTATAATGCAGACACAAAATAACTTATTGGCAAACGACGTTTTTAGTGGTATAATTACACAGTCCAAATGGTAACAGATATCAAAAAATGGATCCCCCAAAACAATACACAAAAATTTCAGAAAATAAATTCCCTCTAATTTAGTCTAGCCACTGCAGATTTTTCGATATTTGCAAAGGAAAAGAACTGAATCATTTTTGGACAAATAAATTATACACAAAAGAGGAAAACAAAGTTGAGGTCATTAGCTAGTGATAATATTGTTGTGAGCAAAAATCCCAACTAAGGCTATAAAGGCCCTTGCATCTAAGCCTCCCCACTTGGCTTCTAAATAATTAAATTCTAAATTTGGTGATTTTCCTAGTATTTCCTCGGACGCTGGATAATGTCGTAGAAGTAACAAAGGAAGCTAGGCTCATTCTGAAATGTATATTTTTATACATTATGTTTAAAGTATATACACTACACATACCTTCTCAATATGGAATTGTGTGTGCATTTCGAGTTCCTATTTTACACTCTTGCTCTGGACAAGACAGGTATTTGTCAGTGAAATTTTCAAGTTTAGTGTTCACACGAAAATATCTGCTCGTACAGTGAAAGAAAAAAAGCAAAGGCGGTTTTTTAAAAAAGTTTAAAATTGTTTAGTAAAGTTCTGGAGACGTCTTCACATATTATCATGGAGATTTTTTTTTTTAATAATTTTCTTGCGCTATAATAATACCTCTTATGAGTTGTTGAGCAGTCAAATCAATTTTCCATTGATTGAAGAAAAATACATATGAAAATTATACAAAGTGTCCCAGACCTAGCGCCCACCATCTTAGGCTTATCAAAATAAAAATATAAAATATAAGAAAAATCTTCTCTTCTGGTTTCCAATATAATAATTATCAGTTTGCTTTTCGAATGATTTTGATAAATCTGATTTTTTTTTTTAATTTTTGGAACAATTTGAGGGCTTTAATTGTCGAATTCAAAAAGGAAAATCTGCGCAAAGTCTTCTCCATTGATTTGGCGTAAGGTTCAACTAGCGTGCTTCGCTACGATTCTTATATTGCTATTTTTGCTTTTCAAGGACATTGGAATTTGGGGGGGGGGGGGGGGGNTATAGGTCTGTGTCCGCCTTGCATATCGCAACCTTTAAAAAACCAAAATTTAAAAGTTTTGCCAGGGGCCTTAGTGGGACGGCCATTCTGACTTTTTTAGTATTTTCTAAATTTTATTTTGCAGAAAATGTCCTAAAATAAGGACTGAACGGCCACCTAAAACTTTTTCGCTTTGAGTTGATATATGTTGCTGCGACAAAATTTAAGATATCGGACAGTGACTGTCCGATTTTGGTGAATAAATTAGAAATTTGGCTCGAAAACGGCTTGATAATTTTACCGAGGTCGTAGACCATGATTTTGGGGGGAGGGGGCCCATTCCCATAAAATTTTCGCTATCTGCTACCGTTTGGACTGTGGTATTGTAACAGACAACCCCTAACAAAAATTTTCATTTTACGTTTCATTAGACCCAAATATTGACCAGTAAAGATTTATTTCTGGGCAAAGGTTTTATTCTTGTGAATGGTTCAGTTATACTTGAGCATTATATTTCCAATTTTTCCACTCCGCCAAGATGAGATTAAAGGCCGTTTTTGTAATTTTTTGATATCATTTTCTAAATTTTTTATGAAAGGAATTCGCCGAATAAGTTTTTTGCTTAACGTCTTTTTAACATCTATTGATCGTTCGAGACGGGGGGTTTTACCCTCCACTCGCTGGAAACTTAAACAAGTTAAAAGAAACTTAAAAGGTCACTCAGTAAGTAAAACCTCGCTGGACGTTGCTTAACTTCTGTGATCTTACAGGAACTGTTGTATTCAACGTGCCATAGACGCTGGCTGGAGAAGTTTTGATAGGACATTTGTTATTAAATATACCATAAACATTGTTTTCATTTGGGCCACTATTTTAGGAGCACCTTGAATATTTTTCCATTTAAAAAATAACCTCATGAGGTGACTTTTAGATACCTAATGGCTTACACCATATCTATATTTATGGACCATTGGGGCGAGTCCCAAATTAATGCCTCCATGAAGACTTTATCAGATAATTAAAACAGTTCATGCTGCACAATTTGGACATTCTATCTTTTCTATCACGCAACATTCCAGGAACTATATTTGTAGTTGTCATATTTCTCAATGTGTTTTGTGTTTGTCTACGAATTTATAAAAGTAAGATTTGGATGAGATTATATTTCCTGCATGTTAGGGAAGAAGGGGATAAGTAAAAATTAAAATTAAAAAAAAAAAAAAAACGGTAACATTTTGAATTTTGTACATTTTTTATTGCAAACTACAAAAAGTTGATATAGAACTCCTCTATATCAACTTTTTGTAGTTTGCAATAAAGAAAAAAAAATACAAAATTCTAAATGTCAGGCTTAATTCCTAAATATCCAACTTTTTGAAGTAATCTTAAAATATTTTCATATGTTTTGGGATCTATTGTGATCTGTGTTTGATTCTTCCAACTGCCGATAAGATTTTGGTCCGGTATAGTTTGTCCAGAGTTGTTTTCCCCACGGATTATTCAGTCCAGAATTCCATCCCACTTATAAGAAGGACCAGGTCTCGGGCATTTAACTTGAGATTAAGATATCAAAAATCATGAACCTTTTATTCTCCAGCGCCTCACATTCGAGTAACTATTTCCTCTTTCACGCCACAAACCCAGGATGATCCATCCTGGAAGGGTCCATGTTCTATGAGTGTACTCACTGCGGACCTCAGGTGATAGAGTTATGGAGCTGGCATCTCATGAATAAAATCTATAGAGTCAATAATTTTTGTTTGGTCAATAATATCCGGATGTCTTGAGTAGCCCCTTCTCCCCTAGCGTTCTTGTTTCTTTCCGTATCCATCACGGAAAGTGACACAACGGGTAAGATGTTACCAATCCCGGCCCCTTCCATATACTCCAATAGTGAGAAATATCTCACATTCATGAGGATGAAATTTCATGGGTTGGCTGGGTTTTAATCCACCAGCCAGAGCTTCTAACTTCTACACCACCAACACCTCCTGTCACGTCATCCTGACCATGATAATACATAAAGTTATCTCTGTTCGTTTCAGGAGAGATTTCCGTAAAAGATCAAGAAGAACCAAAAGGAAAACTTATCAAATCTGAATATAAATTCAACAAATCAAATGCTGCTGATAAAGGCAAATCAGAAACTAAAGTTACTACAGCAATTCTGAATTCAAAAAATATCAAAGATTCAAAAATAAATGAACAATTCAAATTAACAGATCATAATAATTCAATTAAATCAAACAATTTTATTGAAAACGAAAAACGAAATAGTTATCGAAAAACAGATTCAAATTCAAGTATTAAATCGAATAGCGATTATTCGTCAAATCGAAAATCTAATGAAGAAAATATTAACGATAAACGAACTTATACTAAAACCGATTCGAATGCAAGTTTTTCTTCGAAATTTATAGAGAATCAAAATGTACGACAGAATACTTATAAGAAAACTGATTCGAATGCAAGTTTTAGTTCGAAATATCAAGTTGAAGAAGTAGATGATGATGTAGAACCGAATGAAGAAGAGATTGTTAGAAGAAAACCGGTTGTCAGAGGTGATTCTATAAGAGCTTTACAACATAAATTTCAACAAGCTACAGGTAAGAAAAAAATTGTGTTCAAAAAGGTTAATAAGAGCTTTCTTATCATGTCATTTGAATCTTACCATCGGGATTTGTGGGCTGTATTAGGGGAAAAGCAGTTGGACCAAAGGAGTATAGTAAAAACGTAATAGAAGATGTATTGGAGTTTTTGCATACCTTTGCCTTGCCGTGGCATTCTACCTCGAACTAAAGCAACACGTATTTCAGTGTTTTTTTAACTCTGAAACCGTATTCCCCATATGAGCTCAACTCGGGGTCGGTTGGTTCGACCTTCTTTCAAATTGATAAACATAGAAAAAAAAACATTACATTGGAGTCTTTTAACACAAAACTTGAGACTCAATTCCTACAAGGCTCAGATTTATGGTTGCCCAATTTCAACTCGGAATAACTTCGATCCTGATTTATTTGAGAACAGATCCCAAATAAATATTTACATACTTTTTATTTAATGATCTTTATTTAAGGAGGAGGTTTAGCAGTTAGAGTCTGTTCCGCAGAAAATATATATATATATATAATCATCGTAAAATTAAAAATTAAATATTTATTATTATTTAGTATATTTCTGGCGACTATTATATCGAGCTTGATTCAGGGATGGCTATTCTGGGAGGTTATATACGACAGAAAGCGGCACATTGCATATTTCGCACATGAGGCGGTTGTCTCTATGAAGTAGGAATGTATGTGTGATTAATGTGTGGCCCAACCTGATATGTGCCAGGATGGTTTCCTCTATTCTATTGTGGCGATGTGAAGACGACCAGAGCTAGGTCACATTTTTAAGTTTCCTTTATTGATTACTGGCTGGTTCTGACAACCAATCAACCTTCTATTCGACAGCTGGATTTTTTCTAAAAATAGACCTTTAATTAAAACAAAAATTTTTTACTTTTCAAAAATGTAATATAAAAGGGGTTGTCCTATAATATAATTTCTAAGTTGACCCCTCTGTAGCCTACTCTGAAAAAGGAAACAAAAACAATATGAAAACCACTAGAAAAATTTCCCCTTCGAAATGAAGAAAAACAGAGTTTTTCGAAATTCAAAACTATTGTCAAGATATTGAGTCCCGCTCCATTTTTAGAGACACCCTGCACATGTATGTATATTGATGGTCTGTCAACAAATAGCAAAACTCATCATTACATTTTAAGCTCATCATTACATTGAGACGTTTTAAGCGCAAATCTAAAATCTTTCTATTTGACGAACTCCTATTTTTTTCTGTCTCCACAGTATCCTCCAGCATGAAGCAAAACACTTCCCCAACATTTAACGAATCAAAATCTCTTACAACTACTTCCAGTAGAACTAGCAGAAGTGTTGATTCCAAAGGCCCCTCATCAACAGTTACCAATAATACGAGCAAATCGTCAACCACAACTACTACAAGAACACAAACTGTTACTAGTGTTACAAGTAAGTGTCGAATATTTTATTAATGTTGAAGCTTCGGCTTCCCATCATGTAACAATATTCATTAACTCCTCCAGAGGGAGACTAAGAAATTAAGCTACTTCCTTTGAATGTGTCCATAGGTTGATAGGTGACAGATCCGTGGGATTTACGGTACAGACGAAATTGTGTCTTAAATCATGTGGCCCAAGATTAATGTTCTTCCACGACTTCATCAATCCTAGGTATATGTTTAATCATTATCACCAATCAGAGCTGAGATCTGGCCTACGGTGGAGCGCTGTTCCCTTGGATTCTTCTTCTTTTACTATCGCTGTACAAACAATCGGTAGCCTTCCTGTAAATCTGTCGTCAAAACTACAGTTTGATTACTTACACCAAGAAAATTAGAGAAATTATAAAAGTGGAGTCATTCCGAAAATTAAAGTCTTCAGAGATGAGAATATTACGAAATTAATCACTCGAATGAGAAGAGAAAACGAAAAAAAAAAAAAAAAAAAAAAAAAAAAAAAAAAAAAAAAAAAAAAAAAAANATCCCCAAATTAAAATAAATAGAAGATTTTCAGAAAACATGGCGTCAGAGCCCAACTTATTCATTGAATGATTAAGGTAAATAAAAGTGTCAGTCATTACGTATTACTTACGGTCGTTAGCATCGAAATCTAAAGAGTAGATGCTCTAAAAAAATGAGTAAATACGATAAATATTGAAAGTGGAGGTTGGGGATTGGAGAAGAACATTGAAGAGAGTAGATTGAGGTGGTTTGGCTATCCCTACTTTATGGAGTAGAAAGTAGAGAGATGAAAAGAGTCATTGCCAAATGATCCATGGGTCAAATATAATAGTCAGAGGCTTTTGAAAATTTTCTACTCTAGGAAACACACCACATTTTTGAAACCACCACTTCATATGAAATTACAACGCAATTAATACCAAAATTAAAGAAAGCTCCTAAAAACCTCCGGGTGAGCATTAGAAAAAATGCATGCTTTATTATCACATATTCTGCTATGAATAATCTACGATTGATCAGTATATTGTGTAGCAATACAACTGGCCGAACGCTAAGCTAACCGCAACTCTGTCGTCATCATCATAGGCGGGTCTAGCCTCAAATTCTGGGGAAGCTTGATTTTTTTCGGTGTCTGAAGAACATACCCGTATAACCATTTTTTTTTTTTTTTTTTTTTTTTTTTTTTTTTTTTTTTTTTTCATTTTATCTTATGTAAGACTTGAAAAATTCTGGGGAAGGCTTAAGCTCCCAAAGCCCCCCCCCCCAAAATAANCTCCCCCCCCCAAAAAAACCCTGTGATCATTATACATTTTTTTTTCTGGACTCTGTTTCAGAGCATAGCGGCTATTTGAACTCCGACGGAGAAGATGTGGACGAGAGAGGTTCTGGTAACTTTAGAAATTCTGTGATAGAAGATGATGGGTTCGAAAATAGCAGCGCTGCATTGGTGAGCCGAATTGAAAAACAGAGAGTGGTAAGTGGTCCAAATTTAATTAATTTTAAGGATGGGTGAACTAATTTTGAAACATGTTTGACTGAATGTCTTAGTTCAACGATTTTTCTTCACAATAACTCTTGAACGCTTGGTCCGATTATGAAGAAATATAATTTAGTGGGTTCTTAGATTTGACTGCTGTATTCTTTGGACCTTCTGGAAGAAAAAAATAAAATTTTGATGAATATGTTTTCTATCTAAAGCTATTTATTTTTCTTCGTTTGTGAACTCCTGCCAATAAATATCAGAGTATGCAATATGAAATAGTAAAAATTATGTGATTTACTCAGGACCCGTTTAGGACAATTTTATGGGCAGAATTTATTTTCACACTAGGTTTCATCATAATCGGACTAAACTCAAGAGTTACTGAAAACGCGACTAATTTAATCAAAATTTGTGGAGACATCACTTCTTTGAACAGCAAAATTACACAAAAAATATAATACCACCTGTATTATATTTTTTGTGATAAAATGGATTAATCTATGTGCCTTCCTCAATCGAGTAGTAAAATCAATATGTCCGAAAATCGTTCAAGTTAAAAATTGACGTTTTATTTAACATGATGGCTCAAACCAATTAGTACAATGCTATAAAAGTGTTTCTTCACAACTAATTTAAACCGCTCCGCTCTCCCGAAAAGTACTCAAAAACACATAAGTGGTTCTTCAAGATATCTAATCAATAATTTTATTGTATACGAGTATTACTTCATCTGAAATCGAAATTTTGGCTTATTAAGATTTTGATTTTTTGTCATTTTTTTTACAAAAATTGAGACTGAAATTTCAAAATTACCATTATTGTGTAATGTTAAGCAATTTTTTATTGATATTGTTTAAAAGGAAATTTGATTCTTTACAAATTCTTACGTTGGACTCTGACCCTTTCACAAAGGGCTCAAAAGTTTGAAAATATCTGAGGAAAAAAATGAATCGATTTATTTTTCCTAAACATTTGCGATATGATTGTGGGTAGATACGTCATTGTTTTCATCACAGTTCTTTATTCATAATCATCATCTCTTTCTTCTTCATTTCTTTTCAACACTTCATTGTTTATCCCTCTTATAAAAATTCCAGGGATTCTTTTTATCTTTGTTTCATGACATAGGTAGGTTATCCATTATAACTTTTTGTGTTCCCAATACAAGGTTGCCCTCTGAATTGATCATTCATCATCTTGAATAATATCAACAGTTGTTGTAGTTGGTTCATGTAATGTGTGAGTGTGTGCGAATTAAAAATAGGAAATTATGAAAGCATTGTATGTAGGAATATGTGCATGTACGATATTAAAATAATAATTGTTTTTGCAAAAGTGCCAAAATTTAATGATTATGTAATTTTATTAAAACAATAATATATTCGTATTGAAGTCAAAACTTTTTGGATCATTGCTCTTCATTTTCTCCTCAGGAGTTAAAATCATTCTTCTTTATTTATTCATCAGTAAATGAAGTGATTGCCTCCTCATCCCCAGTAGTTAGGTGAAAAAATTGATCTTGAATTCGCCCACGGGATTTAAAATCAACAATTTTCATAGATGTTGAAAAAGTCCGTTTGTCAGCCATAAATTGCACTTTTGTCACTTCATTCATTCAATACCGGCATCATCGTGTACGATGGTGGCCAGATGTATGAGGCAGCAACCCCAGATGAGTTGATTTCTACTGCTAAAGTTTTAATAGCTAGCACATACGGTGCAGTCAGGCAGAGTTAATTTTCCTCTAGTATTTGACATAATTTAAAATCTGTTAAAATGTTTATGTTACCATCAGAGTTGGTTTATACACAGTAAATCACAAAAACAAACAAAAAAATAGCACTATGGTGATTACATTGCTTACCCACTTTATAAAACTTTAAAAATTAACTAATAATTTATTTTTAAAATAATTTTTAAATTATTTGAAACAGCAAGCCACTGTAACGAACTCTGTAGTTTACACATTGTAATAAAATTTTGGGGTCTAGATAGTTCTTGAAGCATGGAACGAGCCCCCTTTGCTCGTTGCCCATACTTGTAGCAATAAACCCATATCCCAAGTGTTGGCAGATGCTATTTCTGCATATGAATTTAATATTGATTATAATTTCAAGTACTTCAATATTGTTACAATTTTTTTTGGGCTTTCTTTATGTGGCAGGATTCTCACAAATGTGAGCTCTTCCATCAGACCATCAAAAATTAATTTTACTATGGACCATCAATTCATAATGAATTCCTCAACTCATGCCTTAAAACCTGATTGTGGTTCTCCATTTTTTGAATTCGGCAGGTAGCTCAAACCAAAGGCGCGCGGTACGAAGGTGGAAAGACCGAGCGTAATAAAGTGATTGGTGGTATGGTGCTTCCATAATACCTACACCACGGGCTCTTGTGTTATACGAGTTTATTTTTGACAAAAAATCAAATGTTTTTTTATATAAATGTTATATTTGGCCGAATTTCTTCTGCTTCATTTCAAGTTTATTTAATAAATTGACAAATGAACTAATAACCCTGAAATTCTCAGATAGTTTCGTCTTCCTCCATTGTCAGCTTATTTGTTTGAGGGCATTAGTTGCTGTTGCAATAAACAACAATATAAACTTCTTCATTTCTTCTAATCTCAGACTTTAGTTCAGTGATTCCCAATGTTTACTCCCCTATTGTTCCCCTCTCTCAGATAGTTTCGTCTTCCTCCCTTGTCAGCTTATTTGTTTGAGGGCATTAGTTGCTGTTGCAATAAACAACAATATAAACTTCTTCATTTTTTCTAATCCCAGACTTTAATTCAGTGATTCCCAATGTTTACTCCCCACTCTTGCAATGTGTATGACTTTAAATCATAGGTAAACTGGGATCGAGTATTCTCAAAGAAGATAACAGAATAAATACTCTACGCCTTGTCCGATTTTTATGAAACTTGGACATGCATGTGTTAATATTTTCATGAATTGAACTGATTATTTTTTTTAGTATATTTTTCGCTGGGGCCGTAATGAAGGTCGTTAGGACTTTCACCTTTCGATTGGTTGCAAAATTTACCCCAAATAACAATCAGTTTTTAGGCAAATATATTTTGTTGTAGTTTTGGGTGACTTTTCTTCATGTTGAGGTTTTTTTCACTTTATCTATGCGCCATAAATATGATGTTGGAGAATGTGAATGCAGTCGTTAAATTATTTATTGACTTGCCGAGGTTTTTCAAATGGGTTTTCTCGCTGTAAGGTTATCGAAGATGTTAACTAAAAATTTTGATATTGTCCCTTGTGAACCAAACCACATCCCAATGACCTCGTACTGGACTTGCTAATATCACCCCCCTCGAAATCTTAAATCTCGCGGGAGGGGGAGTTGATAGTGCCCAAGTTGAGAACCACTGCCTCAAATGACGTCAACAACGCTCGTCTAATTATCAGAATAAAACGCAAATCTTGGATTTGGATTTTTAAAATGAAATTGCATTTCTATGCAGACGACAAAGAGAAATTTCGGATTAATAAATAAATTAAATTAAGACATTTTCAGAAAGAATAATATAAATAATTATTTTAAACAGGGGGAATGAATGCAATATCAGTTTCTATATGAGAAGTCCAGAGTGGATTGAAAAGAAATTGCTCAGTTTGTAAGACAAGTGACTGTTTGAGCAGGTCCTAGGATTAAATCACCACAGCCAGGGTGCTAACGGGATTGAAAAGGAAATGCTCAGTTTGTAAGACAAGTAACTGTTTGAGCAGGTCCTAGGATTAAATCACCGCAGCCAGGGTCCTAACGGGATTGAAAAGGAATTGCTCAGTTTGTAAGACAAGTGACTGTTTGAGCAGGTCCTAGGATTAAATCACCACAGCCAGGGTCTTAACGGAATTGAAAAGGAATTGCTCAGTTTGTAAGACAAGTGACTGTTTGAGCAGGTCCTAGGATTAAATCACCACAGCCAGGGTCATTGGTCCAAATTTAATTAATTTTAAGGATGGGTGAACTAATTTTGAAACATGTTTGACTGAATGTCTTAGTTCAACGATTTTTCTTCACAATAACTCTTGAACGCTTGGTCCGATTATGAAGAAATATAATTTAGTGGGTTCTTAGATTTGACTGCTGTATTCTTTGGACCTTCTGGAAGAAAAAAATAAAATTTTGATGAATATGTTTTCTATCTAAAGCTATTTATTTTTCTTCGTTTGTGAACTCCTGCCAATAAATATCAGAGTATGCAATATGAAATAGTAAAAATTATGTGATTTACTCAGGACCCGTTTAGGACAATTTTATGGGCAGAATTTATTGTCACACTAGGTTTCATCATAATCGGACTAAACTCAAGAGTTACTGAAAACGCGACTAATTTAATCAAAATTTGTGGAGACATCACTTCTTTGAACAGCAAAATTACACAAAAAATATAATACCACCTGTATTATATTTTTTGTGATAAAATGGATTAATCTATGTGCCTTCCTCAATCGAGTAGTAAAATCAATATGTCCGAAAATCGTTCAAGTTAAAAATTGACGTTTTATTTAACATGATGGCTCAAACCAATTAGTACAATGCTATAAAAGTGTTTCTTCACAACTAATTTAAACCGCTCCGCTCTCCCGAAAAGTACTCAAAAACACATAAGTGGTTCTTCAAGATATCTAATCAATAATTTTATTGTATACGAGTATTACTTCATCTGAAATCGAAATTTTGGCTTATTAAGATTTTGATTTTTTGTCATTTTTTTTACAAAAATTGAGACTGAAATTTCAAAATTACCATTATTGTGTAATGTTAAGCAATTTTTTATTGATATTGTTTAAAAGGAAATTTGATTCTTTACAAATTCTTACGTTGGACTCTGACCCTTTCACAAAGGGCTCAAAAGTTTGAAAATATCTGAGGAAAAAAATGAATCGATTTATTTTTCCTAAACATTTGCGATATGATTGTGGGTAGATACGTCATTGTTTTCATCACAGTTCTTTATTCATAATCATCATCTCTTTCTTCTTCATTTCTTTTCAACACTTCATTGTTTATCCCTCTTATAAAAATTCCAGGGATTCTTTTTATCTTTGTTTCATGACATAGGTAGGTTATCCATTATAACTTTTTGTGTTCCCAATACAAGGTTGCCCTCTGAATTGATCATTCATCATCTTGAATAATATCAACAGTTGTTGTAGTTGGTTCATGTAATGTGTGAGTGTGTGCGAATTAAAAATAGGAAATTATGAAAGCATTGTATGTAGGAATATGTGCATGTACGATATTAAAATAATAATTGTTTTTGCAAAAGTGCCAAAATTTAATGATTATGTAATTTTATTAAAACAATAATATATTCGTATTGAAGTCAAAACTTTNCGGCAACGCCATATATTGCAAAAAAAAAAAAATTGCGCGATATTGTTCATAATATTTTTTCTTTTGTTTGAATGCTTGACTTTTTGTACCACGATAACTCTCGAACGCCTTATCCGACTTTAATGAAATTTGGTATAGACATTCAATTTACTCATAGAATTATCTGATTAGTTTTTGGACCCTATTGGTTCACTCGAGGCCCAAATAGTTGCCATTTTAAATGAGTGAGATCTACAGTTATATTACTAAATCTACAGTTATATAAAAAATAAATATATTACTATTAAATAAATTTATATTAGACACAGTGCTGGATTTACCAATAGGCTAAGTAGGCTGGAGCCTAGAGCGGCAGATTTTAGGGGCGGCAAATTTTGGCCAATTTTTTTTTATGTCGGTATTACAGAAATTAAAATGATTCATATTTATATAATTAATCCTATTAGGTTGATACAAATATTTCAACATGTAATATGTTTCACCCCTTATTAGATACTCCATTCATTAAATTAATATGAATAGGCACCGAATTTCAATCTCTAGCTCTCACCGTTTTCTATTTATGCCAGACTCGTGAAAATCGCTAAAAAGCGGCAAAAAACGACAAGGGAAGAATCGATTTCAACTAAAAGTGTCATTTTGCATTTCGTGACTAAAATTGATATAACCCAAAAAAGGTGGTGTAGTTAGGGTGAAAGTGCACAAATCAAAAAGAACAATTTTTTTTACAAAAATTGTAATAAGATAATAACTATGATTGTGAACTAGGGATCGAAATATAAAGGTTGGGAGGGGCGGAAAAAATTGAATAGTCTACAGGCGGCAAATGTGTAAATTCGCCACTGATTAGACATCTAATTGGTAAATTTAAACACAACACTTCCGTTATTTATGACTAGGATTCACTGACTTATGACTTTCGATTGAGTTACCAACGGACAGCACTCAACAAATACAACAACCAGTCAGTTTCCGTTAAAATGTCTACAAAATAGACGAAACTCGAGATGTAAGTAAGTGAATCCTCGACATAAAAAACGGTAGTGCTTTTTTTTTTAAATTCATTTAATTAAAACAAAACACAATTTATAATTATTTATGAAGAAACTAGTTTCGTATCATTCATTCAGCATCAGTCTAATCGAGTCGAAATATTGAACAAGAGAGTGAAATCATGTAAGCCAAGTTACGGAATCTACATACAAAACTTGATTACCAGTAGTTGTGTTAACTGTAGACCTCACTTGAAATGGCCAGCATTTGGCCCTGAATGGCCTAATATGGACCGAAAACTAATCAGCTGATTCTCTGAATACTATAAATGTCCATACCTAATTTCATCAAAATCAGACAAACAATTGTTATTTTGTCCTTTCGTTTGTTGAGTCAAGAATACGAAATTCAATTCGTTCAGTGATGAACGCCAAATGACAAAACTGCTACTCACGGCTGAGGAATGCTTCTGTGGGAAAGTGTAATAATGAACTATGTACAATAATTATTGCTGCTTTATTTAAAAATAAATAAAAACAATAACTATTATCGAGTATCCAGGATTTAGCGACGAATATATTAAAGCGTTAAAATGCTAAGTAGGGTGAGATCGCAGGATCGCGCTAGATTTTCTTGATTTTCACCAGAAGCCAATAAAGGGGGGCGATAGGGGTGATCGATCACCCCCCACCCAGACCTGAAGAAATTGAACGTCGAAACACTCTTCTCCATTTTGATATGCTTTATAAAGGGGAAAAATCCTTCATAAGGTGAAAGCGACAACAATTTTGGCATCGTTAAGTGGTAGAATTAGTAGAGGAGATATTTGAATTAGAGGAGATGAAAAAAAATCTTGTAACGCTGTGATGAACACTAAACATTGTGAAAGACTAGTTAGTGTACCACAAAGAAATCACTTTTTTATACAAATTTACATATGATGATAAAAAAAATATTCTTCATCTCTGAAAGACGTCGAGATTGAGTGAGATGTACAGTTCAATGAACCACTAGATTGAGTGAGATGTACAGTTCAATGAACCACTAGATTGAGTGAGATGTAGAGTTCAATGAACCACTAAATTGAGTGAGATGTACAGTTCAATGAACCACTAGATTGAGTGAGATGTACAGTTCAATGAACCACTAGATTGAGTGAGATGTACAGTTCAATGAACCACTAGTTCCTACAATAAATATTCCACTGTTGCAACAGCCTCAGTAGGCAAGGTTGATGGATTCGTAAATAGGAGGCTTTTGGTTCGAATCCAAAGGAAGATAATAAAATTTAGTAATATCATGGGGAAGGTCAGTGTGACAAAGTATTAGATTTAACACAAACCCATTCCTTATTTTTATTAAACTGGTTGCAGGTCACTATTGAAACTGTAATTATCATTGTGACCTTTATATAGATCTATTGTGACCAGTGTTTTGAAGAGGGGGGGGGCTGTTGAGTTGGATTCAGCCTCTTGGTTACGAATCTACCGCCTCATCCAACTGAGCTACTGAGGCTCTTTATTGGTTATTCCGTTATTGCCAACTCTAATACCCTGTATAGGAAGGATGGTGTGGGTTTCTGAAATGAATGAACCTATTACCAAATCGTCTAATCGTCTTTAGGGCTCTCTTGTAGAAAGTTGGCCGCACCTTTCTTCTTGTATGCTGACGATACGGCAACGCCTGCACTAAGTGGCAGATCATTGAACTTATCACTAACTTGTCAATGCTGCCGTACCTACCTTTCTTCTTGTATGCTGACGATACGGCAACGCCTGCACTAAGTGGCAGATCATTGAACTTATCACTAACTTGTCAATGCCGCCGTACCTACCTTTCTTCTTGTATGCTGACGATACGGCAACGCCTGCACTAAGTTGCAGATCATTGAACTTATCACTAACTTGTCAATGCCGCCATACCTACGTTGACTCTTTGCCAAACTTATCCATTATTTTTCAATTTGCTATCCCCTTTAATAAGGCCCCTAAGTAAACATTAGTAGCTCTGTAATTCCTTTATTAATTGTTTCATTCTTTCATTAAAAAAAAAGTTTTCAATTTTCATGATCATTTCATTTGAAATTGGTGTCTTCTGCCCTGAACCGTAATCGTCTGAGGTCCATAGTGGGTCCAATACTTATAGGACAATGGACCTTTCAGGAATAGACTGCATAGACTTGGACTCTCCCAGGATGCACCAGTCGAATATAGATTGTGGTCTGGACGAGGAAACAGCTACTCACATTCTCTTGGAATGTGATGCACTTCTCCCAGGATGCACCAGTCGAATATAGATTGTGGTCTGGCCGAGAAAACAGCTACTCACATATTCTTAAAATGTGATGCACTTCTCCCAGGATGCACCAGTCGAATATAGATTGTGGCCTGGACGAGGAAACAGCTACTCACATTCTCTTGGAATGTGATGCACTTCTCCCAGGATGCACCAGTCGAATATAGATTGTGGTCTGGCCGAGGAAACAGCTACTCACATTTTCTTGGAATGTGATGCCCTTCTCCCAGGATACACCAGTCGAATATAGATTGTGGACTGGACGAGGAAACAGCTACTCACATTCTCTTGGAATGGAAAGGTGGCAGTAGGTCAGAAGAATCAAACACTGGTCACAATAGATGTAAACAAAAAATAATAAAAAAAAACATCTTGCCTTGACTCTCGCGTCTAAATTCAACTAAAAATTGTTATACCGAAGGAATAATAGCTGATTAGTTTTTGGCCCCTTTCGGCACACACGTTGCTAAATGGCGACCACAAAACTACTTGTATTAGATAATTACACCTGTAACATAAAAAATGAACAAAAACATACTAACAACAATTCCTTTGTCTAAAACGAATGGTCGATTTTGGATCACAATAGATCCCTAAATGTCGCGGTGATAATTGTAAACCAGGATTTAAATAATAATGGTAGGTTTACTAGCAAAGTTCTTCTGGCACCCCTGACCTTTGAGATACGATAAGCGGTACCAGACAGATACTATTAATTTTTTTTGGAGCAAGTTACAAACTTTTTTTTTTTTTTTTTTTTTTTATTTCTNGGGGTTTTACCCTCCATTCGCTGGAAACTTGCAAACCAGCTACCCACATTGACCTCACCTAGCCTGGGTTGGGCCGGAAAAAGCCAACGATACGTGGTGTTCCCAAGCGGTCAACCATCCAAGTACTGATCATGCCCGGACGTTGCTTAACTTCAGTGATCTGACGGGAACTGGTGTATTCAACGTGGTATGATCGTTGGCTTTAGTTACAAACTTAAAATATGGTTTAATATAATTTAAAAAGTCTTTTTAAACGTTTTAGGGGTGGGAGAATAATGAATTCACTTTAATTTTAATTTATTTTGAAAAAAACCTTTTTCTTCCGTATTTATTGAACTACATATTTGAATATATTATATTGAACTGAAGCAGACATAGTTGTACCAACATGAAAAAAGTCCAGTGCAAGTTTGTTTATTTTATCAATATAAGCGTTAAGATGAACGTCCCCTCCCCCAGAGAGGTTAGGAAACGTTTTGATCGGCCATGCCTCGATTAAACTTGTTCTTCTCATAAAGTCGCTCCCTAAAAACTC
>CM022882.1:11512098-11549633 GCA_012654025.1 Pachypsylla venusta | reverse complement strand
CCCCCCCCCCCTCGTGATGGGCTCTTTTGCCACTTAGAGTTGACCGTTTTTCATGATATTTGGTAGGTCCCATTAAGGTGTTTAATTGTGCCTGGTAACTTTTGGTCATCGTCAGTTACATACAGGGTTCCATAGTAATTTTTTTTTTCCGTCAACGCTAAGTGGCAAAGGTGCCCTTCACGGCGGACGGTGTACCTACAAGGGCAGCAAACGGCAGACGAACAGATATTTTTATTCGATTTTTGAATTCCACGTGCCTTGAAACGTAAAATATCAAATTAATTTTGAGGTAGGGAGAGAGTATTAGCCAGTGAAATAATAAACCCATGGTATTTTTTGTGGTTCGAATAATAGTTGATCAATTAGTTGGAATCATAATATCAGTTTATGTAAACAAACATCTCAGATAGTACGCATTACGCAATCAATTTTCTTTTTAAAAGAGATGCGATATATTTTTTTATTTTTCGCTTTATAGAATAGGTTTATTTTTTATGTACTATTTTTTTTTTTTTCATAATTTGAAGAATGTCAATTTTATTCTTAAAATTTAAAACAAATCATAATCAATTAATTTAAATAATTATCCATTGAGTATTATGCTTGTCCTAATTATTACTAACATTCTGGTGCTCTCTTATTAATTATTTTTTGCTTTCTAGTGCTCGATCGGAAAGTCCTAAAGTAGGAGAATCTAATCTAACTCGAAGTGCATCAAGTATCAAAGATCGAATGTTAACTTGGGTGAAGGCACAAACTTCTGAATATAAGGTATAATCATTCATTAATCCATCATTCAATTAATCGTTATCATTCACTCATCATGGGTTAGATGCATGCAATTTTTTTATTAGAGTTTTTTTAACCATCAGTGAGAGTACCTACAAAAAAAAATATAAAAAAAATATCCCCTTTAAAATTTGATATTTAACGTTTCAAGGGATGTAGAGTACAAAAATCGAATACGAAAAATCAAATACGGAGCAGCCGAACGGATTCGATTTTTGGTTTCTGTTTACCATGAAACGTAAAACTTCAAATTTTTTGGTGGGGGTATTTTTTTTTTTTTACATTTTATTTAAAGGAGAAGGCGTGACAATCAGAGAGGGAGAGAGATAGTCAGTTATCTGGAATAGGTAGTTTACCACGTTAAGCATAGTTTACACATTCTCCTCATGATTCTTGAACAATGTAATAAACCAGTCATCTTAGGGCACTCAAAGGGTACATAATTACCTATCTGTCTAAACTTATTCGGACCAATACCCAGTTACACTATTATTTTAGGAAGAAAATAAAGAAAAATAGATATAAAGTATAATATTATTGGTAGAGTTTGTATTTGTTAATAATTACAAATTAAGTTACAGAAGACACCACGACATTTCTTTACTTAGGGTTGATTTCTTTACATCCGGATAAAGACGGCGGCATTCGGCAACAACCTGCAGTACAAAGAAATATGTAGTTATTTTTTTTTTTTTNAAAAAAAAAAAAAAGGCAACGATCATACCACGTTGAATACACCAGTTCTCGTCAGATCACTGAAGTTAAGCAACTTCGGGCGTGGTTGGTACTTGGATGGATGACCGCTTGGGAACACCACGTATCGTTGGCTCATTTTTCCGGCCCAATCCAGGCTGGGTGAGGTCAATGTGGGTAGCTGGTTTGCAAGTTTCCGGCGAATGGAGTCTCAGTTCTAATATTTTATTGTCATTTTGTTTAGATACATATATTTAGCGCAAGACAAAGTCTCAGGCTTCGAAACCTTTGTGTTCGAATGGTACAAAACTTTCTTTTTCGGACTTTTTTCAGTTTTGTTCCAAAGCTATGAATCGCACGAAAATAATTTCTCCCATTAGTTTGAAAGTATATATATTCTCTACAATTTGAAATTAATAACAGCTCTGTACTTGGAATTGATCCCGACGTACAACGCTTCAATGATTGACAATTTTAGCCCTTATTTATATCTTAGATGGCTGGTCATCTAAGACTAGGGGATTTTGAGTGAATGTTGAAAATACCTTGAAATGCTATGATGCCACCAAAAATTGTGACACAATAACTCAAAGAAATATACATTTTTGGATTAAGGTTTGAAAAAATGGTAGAACTAGATTGATGTGAAAAGGTTTTGATGCTTTGTTTAAACTGTGATGGGTAATGGTATGTGTTCCAATTCATCCTGGAGCGTAGAACTCGTCCTCATGAGGACGTCAAAGAGTTCATCAACCTTTACGCCGGATCACATTGTTCTTCGCATCAATGCAGGTAAGTCTATAAAAATCGAAATTGATTTTTTAATCGTTCGGTGTTAGTTCCCCCACTTCTTCGTTGTACACCATGAATACCCTGCACTTGATTAATATTTTGTAATGATGTGATGCCTCCTCTTTTATTTCCAGAACGTCCATATAGATAATTTTTCCACTTCATGGAATGACGGACTTGCGTTTTGTGCCCTCATTCATCATTTTTGTCCTCATGCATTCGATTTTGAGAAACTAAAAAAGGAACAACGTCGGTATAACTTCGAGTTGGCATTCAGAGTTGCAGAGTAAGTAATCTAGTCCAATATTCCGAGGTTGTACCACCCATCTCGGTTTGATATAAGTTGGGGGGGGGGGCAGAAATCCAGGAAATATTTTTCTATGTTGATTATACAGTATGTCTCAGAAGTTCTAGCGGAGGCCTTGTAATTTTTGAACTGCTAGCAATTTAAAAGTTTTTTTTCTTCTAAAGATAGAGAAAAGCCCATGAATTGGTAAAAATTTGCTATTTCTCTGGAAATTCAAATAAGAAGGTATTCTCGATATTGTTTAACTTTGTTGATCTGACGGGAGCTTCTCTAAATACATAAGTATTCATGCTAAAATCAATTAAATACTAGATATCATTTTCAGAAAAATCACATAAAATATTAATATCTAATGAGAGTTTTGCCAGCGTCTAAGGCTCGTTCAATACACCAGTTCCCGTCACATCACTGATGTCAAACAACGTCCCACGAGGTTTTATTAAGTAGGTGACCACGTAGTTTCGCGCTTCGTGATGCTGGCTTTTCATATTGTCTCTCCACGTGCATTTTTTTTAACGTCTCTTTAACATGTGTTGGCCATTCGCTTGTTATAATGTATCCCCACAATTTTGTCTTTCAGAGAGGAAGCTGACATCATGCCTCTTCTAGATGTAGAAGATATGGTAGTCATGAAGAGACCAGATTGGAAATGTGTGTTCACATACGTTCAAACATTCTACAGAAGATTTCATTCTGACCCACAAGCTGTGAAAGTTTATTACTGAAACTTCAAACATACCTAAACCTAAAACATTATGTATGCTGAAGGTAGCACCTAAAACAAGATTTATGATGTAGACTGGTGGACCGTGGGCCACTTTCGGCCTACTTCAACAAATTATGTGACCCAAGCCGTTCACTAAATTTTGCATATACATTTTTCGCTGAGTTTGAAAATTCAATTTTTTGCCGTAAATTCTAAGTTATTTGAAGTTTATACTTTATACCTACTTACATCTGTGGATAAATGTAAGTATAAACTATAATATACAAGAGCAGCAATTTGTCCATCGACCCACCAATATTTAGAAATGCCCTATTATGTCGATTGATCTTGACCATATGATGCCTCGCTTACACATAATATTGGTGTTTGGACCTATTTCAAGGTCAATAAAAGGTTTTCACAAAACTAATCAAAATTTCAGTCAATTCATTCTACCCGTCCATAAAAAAAACATTTTTCGTTCGATTTAACATTTTTAGAAGAAATCCGACTTGATTCGAGTTATATTTGTCAGAAATCCGACTTGATCCGAATTATATTTGACAGAAATCCGACTTGATCCGAGTTATATTTGACAGAAATCCGACTTGATCCGAGTTATATTTGACAGAAATCCGACTTGATCCGAGTTATATTTGCCAGAAATCCGACTTGATCCGAGTTATATTTGACAGAAATCCGACTTGATTCGAGTTATATTTGTCAGAAATCCGACTTGATCCGAGTTATATTTGACAAAGGTCGATCGACACGTCCATATTTGTTTCGAATGTATACATTAACTGACTCGATCGACTCAGTCGACATACCTAATATGTGAATGTCAACTATTATTTTTTTGATTAATGTGGCCGTACCTTTGGAGTCCCTGGGGATTCTTTTGTACTATGTTAAGGAACATTGTCAGGATAGGCGTGCCAAGAGATTCCCCCCCCCCCNGGCGTGCCAAGAGATTTCCCCCCCCCCCTTTAAAGATTGTTCCTGAACTTTCAAAGTCGTAATACTCCTGATTCGGTGCTACCTACAACAGACAAAGAGTTACCTATTAATTGTTATGAATGTTATCGCTGACCATAAATATTTATACCTATGTAGTTAAATAATTTATTATTGTAAAGCAGAACTTAATTTTAGTCACATTTCTATTCAAGAAAATCAATTATTGTGATTTGTATCTCGCAGGATATATACTTATTTATTCAGTTCTACACGAAGAATGTCTTCCTTATGTATTTGGTATTCCGTGTCCACAAAAAAACTCTTCAAAAACACCGGATAAAGTGTGTTTTTTTTAATTTCTCTTAAATGCTATATAGCATGTATGTAGCAGATACATAATATATGCATAAGATATTGTATTCGTAGAAAATTTGGACTTTTTTCAAGTATGTGAAGATATGCAATACAAATTTCTTATAGACTCTTTCGCTGTACCCAATATCTTTTTGTTATCGTTAATACCAGGTCAAGTTACCCATATCTTGCTTTATGTTGACTTTAAAAAGTTACGTTTTTTTTTTTTCAATTTTTGTTGAAGTTATATTGAATTGTTTCTCATTTTTTTGTTTCTATTTTATAAATTGAATTTATTAGTTTATTATTTCATGTTTAATTTTAGAGAGTTTACCTAATTGAGAGATTACCTAAAAAAAGTGTCTATACGTCTCCGCTGGATGTAACGATATAACCAACACTGAGAGTATCTGATTTTAAAATGAAAGATATTTCCAGATTTCACAGGTCCATATTATTTTAGGGAATATTTATTCAGGTTCTTCTATATGTTTAAATAATAAATGTGTTTCTTTAGGGCGGTCGTCCTTTGAATTCTTCTACAAGCTCACGCTACAAGGTACTAGCGACTGATCCAATGACTGTAGATAAATGGAACCATGTCCAATGTAAGCGTAAAACATGAATAACGCTTTTACAGTGTACGAGGTTTTATTAACCCACATTCATTTGGATCAGTCGCTCGTAGTCGCTTCCAAAGGACGACCGATTATTGAAGTACTCCAAAATGAGCATTTCGGGCTCATTAACTTGGCTTGCCGATTATTTTTATATGACCAACACAATTGGGACCAATCTTACCATCGTGATTTTATCCATTCATCGGCCTAATTAGCAAACCTCCTAATTCATAATTCGTGAGTTTACAATTCATTAGAAAAAAATACATTTCTACAAGGTTTTCTTTGTTTCCTCTCCCTTCTTAAGTATTCAGGTTACACCAGTGATGTTTTTACACGTTGAATATACGCGCCTTTCAGATGAAACAAAAATCTACTTTTTGAAAATTTTGTACTTGCAAATTAGGCAGACGTATTGTTAGTTTTTAAATCTAGTGTTGACATTTTGAAGGCTCTTTAAAATTAAAAAGTATCTCACTATACCCATTCTTCATCCTGTTTAGTGGTGTAGTGGTAAGGAAATTTTCAGTCCTGTTCGGGCAATATAATTCCGTCTTTTAATATGAGAATTTACATTTTGATTGCCTTCGGATAGTAATTAGAGACAACTTCCGACAAGAGGCAACCTTTTCATTAGTGCCCCGATGCCTTATGTCTATTATTTTTGAGATTTGACAATTGATTTGAGACCTATCTCTGGATTAACGCACGATGTTAAAAACTGCAGTTTAGTGATGAATGAGGGTACAATTATTTTATTTAATTTTAACAAATTTACTAACACTACTTCTGATTCTTTCGACCAATACAGGCGAGCTTTTTTGTAGAAATCTCGATGTATTGGAAAATCGTTTAGTTCTATTATTTTATCTTTCTTTTCTAAGAAAAATAAGCACTAACTTTCATAGATTGGTACTCAGTTATAGTCCGATTAGGTTCTTTAGCATTACCTAGTTAACCAGGATGTACCACGTGGAGACGAACTAATACCATCTAATATAATATTAAACAAACGATGTTTCCTCCTGTCCTACAGAAAGCTTGAGGGGTAATAGAACCCATTGGCCGTGCTAATTAATAAACATTGGTAATATTTAAGCTAAATAAAAAAAAAAAAAAAAAAAAATTAAAAAGAAAAGCAGGAATGTATTTTGGTATTAATTAAATATCTTTTGAGGCTAAGGGTCCGCGTTTCCACCATTTCCGTTGGTTCTTCAAAGTGTACTACTGCACTCATTTTTCATAATTTCAAACTGAGTACCAATCTTGAGAATTACAAATATTATTTTTTCCAAAATGATTAATAATTATTTTATTTTAAATAATTCAAAATGGGGATAGGGTTTTCATTTAATTAATAAAAATAAAAGGTTACATTATATTTATTCTAGATATTTAATTTAATGAATTTATATTTTATGAGTATCAGCTACCGAGATCATGGCTGGAGTTGAAGCAAAATATTGTACTGTATCTAGTATTCGCACGTTGTATATCAGTAAAGCCGATCACACACCTAGTATACGATTACTTGTATTCTAGGTATGTTAGAAGCAAGTGTAGCTAAAAGTTGCCATAATCTCCCTTTGTCTAAGTACTCCAAGTAATAGATAAGGGCACTCTGATCATTAATTTTGAAAGATTCAAAATTATCCATAATTCCACCTCAAAATTTGTTTATAAAATTTACACGAAAACTATAGCGGGAAAAGATATTCATCGATATAAATATTGAAAAATTAATTATAAATTAAAAAAAAAAAGTTTGTATCGACTACAAGTAGGAGTGAGTTACGAGTAATTTCGTGTGTTGCGACATCCTCAAGTAATAATGAAGCAACAAAGTATAAATTCTATTATATCATTACTAGATTTTTTTTTTATTTACCAATAATTAATTAAATAATTATAATTCTATTTTAATTACTTGACTTTAATGAAATGCTTTATAATTGTTATTTTTATTACATTTTATGATTTTGTAAATTTTTATCGAAATATATATAAAAAAAAACAAGAAAAATGAATAAAATATTTTTTTGAAAAAGTAGATAGAATCTTTTCGATTTTCTTGAAAAATAATTGATCAAGCAACACATTGAAAAATGAAAATTGGTAGTAGGCAATTAGGATAAAAGAGAGGTCTTTCAAAAAAGCGACACCTAAAAAATACTCTGCCTGGTGGTGACAATTGGAACTAAATTTTTAGTAAAATAAAAATATGCTTCGCGTATCGCATAAACATTGGAAAAAATTAGGCGTTTTTTTTTGTGTATACGCGTTTTGGACAATGTGTTGAAAAATGAAAATTGGTAGTAGGCAATTATATTAGGATAAAAGAGAGGTCTCTAAAAAAAGCGACACCTAAAATATACTCTGCCCGGTGGTGACAATTGGAACTAAATTTTTAGTAAAATAAATATGCTTCACGTATCGCATAAACATTGGAAAAAAATGGGCGTTTTTTTGTGTATACGTTTTGGACAATGTGTTGAAAAATGAAAATTGGTAGTAGGCAATTAGGATAAAAGAGAGGTCTTTCAAAAAAGCGACACCTAAAAAATACTCTGCCTGGTGGTGACAATTGGAACTAAATTTTTAGTAACATAAAAATATGCTTCGCGTATCGCATAAACATTGGAAAAAATTACGCGTTTTTTTTTTGTGTATACGCGTTTTGGACAATGTGTTGAAAAATGAAAATTGGTAGTAGGCAATTAGGATAAAAGAGAGGTCTCTAAAAAAAGCGACACCTAAAAAATACTCTGCCTGGTGGTGACAATTGGAACTAAATTTTTAGTAAAAATAAATATGCTTTGCGTATTGCATAAACAGTGGAGAAAAAAATAGGCGTTTTCTGTGTATACGTTTTGGACAGTTTTGATAAATGATGTAGTAGTAAAGCCCGTGAAATATTATACTTGTGAGGCAAGTTAAATTCGACTGTCTATTCAGACAAGCATGTTAATGATGTTGAGCAACATATAGAATAGTTACTATTAAAATTGATCCTTTGGATGTATACAGTATGAAGGTATTTAGATATGATTATAATGAATGTCCACACCAAGATTCATCAATATCGGACAAGACGTCCTGCAGTTATCGTGTGAAAAAAACAAACAAAAGATAATATCAGTTGCTGTAGAAGCTAGATGCAGAATTTTCCCTTCAAATGTCTCCCATAGACCGTTTTTCTTCTGCTCTGATTCCTAAAACCAAATGTAATCGCTACTCAAATTGAAAGTAGCTTCTCACTCGTCCTACCGAGGCAGTATCACAAACACTAGTCGAAAAATTTCCGATTACGGCTAGAATTGAATCCGGGCTCCCCGCAAGCAATGCCAATGTGATACCTAGTCTCCCTAACAAAAACATCAACCGTATGTTTCACGAAATGCATTAATTTATATCATAAGTTTTCGATGAAGTCCTAGGCACTATATAGATCCCATCCAACAATGCCTGTGTTAAAATACAAAGAGGAAATAAAAGTGAAAAAAAAACAGTTTTAGACATTGAAAAAAAAATTACATCCATTTATTATATGTAAATTTAAAGATGTAAAATTAGCTCCTAAATTTTACATGGAATCAAAATCAACAAAAAGAGAATTATTCGTAAAAAAAAAATATACATAACACATTGCAGATTTACAGTCAGTTGTTAGGCTGGAAGCCCACTGAGCGCAACAATTTGTTGCGCAGCAGCACAGTATGTTACGAATCAATGAATGAAAAGAGAAAAGGAATGAGCACTCCATTAGCATTACTATTGTCGTGCCTGGTACGGATCTCGAATGTCGCCATTTTATATAATCAATGTATATTCTAAGAAAGTCAATTGATTTTGCTTTTCGAAATGCGTCCATAACCATCATCTATATGGTGCTGGTTTTGTTCTAATGTTCTTTTAAAATCAAATGAGATCGAATCTTAAAATTGCTACGTTGCAAAGAATGATGTAGCAAAATTTGAATGCTATGTACTACGCAACAGAATGTTGCGCTCAGTGAGATATCAGCCTTACCGTATCAAACTAGCTGTTTTAAAGATTTCTAAATTTTGTTTTTATTTCAAAAAAGACACGGTACACTGGTTTCAAGCGGTAGCCACAACAATTTACATTACACGTTATAGCAAAGAAAATCAGTATGTCATATCTTGTGATCGCGTTTGATATGGTAAATTTTGCCGCTTCTTATTATTGAATGTAAAATATTGGGTTCGCAGCAAAGATCTCATAAAAAATATTTTCAACCATATTACTTAAATATTTTTTCGATAGGAAAATCTTTAAAAAAAAAGGAATGTCAACTGCTAAAATTCTCTTTGGTCCACAGATTTACACAAATACATTTTTTTTTTTCTCTTGTAGAAAAGTTATAGATGTATGAATGACTAATAAAATCAATCGTCCTAAAATGAGGATTTAATTCGAAAGAGTGAGATTATGTGGAAACTTTATTAGTTAATGGGACCCCCCACCCCTGGCCACAAAACAAATAAAAATTCTACAATTTCTCATTCATACCTCGCAAAATTTAAACCTTTTTAGCAATTGAGCAAATTTCATAAAAACGATGAAAGCACGAACATGTACAATTTTTCAGAAACAAAAAAAAAGATTGCTTTTCCATCTTTTTTTTTGGGAGGGGGGGGGGGTAACCATAAAAATCAACCTTTCCTCCCCGTTAAGTGATATTTTTCCCGTTTAATGAATATGCAAACACAACCAAAATAAAAATATTTCGCTTTTCAAATATACCAAAAGAACCACATTATGTAGAACCTAGTAATAAAAAGAGAAATCGAGTTATCAATGACAAACAATCAGACTTCCGGGTCAGTATAGTTCATTATAAAATGGAAACTTGTTTTTCATTTGCTCAATGATAACTCAAAGAGAGAGACAGGGGTGGGGCGAGATGTGGTTTCAAAGTAACCGAATTTGACTAATAATTAATTGAAAATCGATAGTGATGAATGGTTGACTGATATATTAAATAATAACTTATGAGCACGCCACAAAAAATAAAAAGATAGAAAGAAAATAAATTGTTGGTAAAGTATGTATGCTGACTGGATGAGTTCCGGTTGCTCGCTCGCTTTGCTTGCTTGCAGAGAGAATAAAGAGATGAAATTGGTTGGTTGGGATGTTTATTCGTCTCCAGTGGCCTCTACACCGTCGTCCTTTTTGATATCATTCTTAAGAAACTCGACAATGTGTTCTTTTCTTGTTTGTTGTTTGAAAATAATTGGAGCTGCATAGTATTGGTCTTTGTTATTGATAGACCAACCAGAGTACTGTGGAAAACAAAAAATGAAAAATATATCATACTCGAGATTCTGATAAGTAACTGGGCGCGGTTAGGTGGAGATATTCCTAACGAGCATTCACACCACACAGTGAAAGTGTCGGTGACTGTGCTCTTCGACACCGTACCGTGATCTTCACAGTGATTTGTCATGAAAAACGGAGAAACTGAGAACGGAGAAATCACTGACGAGTTTTATTAAAATCTGTGGCCCTCAAGATGGTTGGTTCTTCGTACCGGGGATACCCGTGCCCTCGGGCACGGTCAAAGACCATCAACACAGGTTCCGACAACAACTCACTGTGTTTTTCCTCCGTTGGAGCTGTTCATCCCAGCCGTGCTGCTCCAGATACTTCTTTAAAGAGTTGGTATATAAATCCTTGCTAAACCCTGAAGTATCTGATCGTTGTTCTCTATGTATGCTGACTGCTCATGATGTAAATCATGAGCAGCTAGCAACTAACCAATCAAACCCAAGTAATCTAGAGCCGTCAGCATTATAGACAGATCCCGTTGGAAAGGCCGCCTGTCTCCAGGCCAAGAAGCCTGGAGACACAGTGAGAGTCGTTGAGAACGTTAACAACAACAACAACAACATTAAAATCTGCGAAAGCACTGACACTTTCACTACACAGTGTGGATGCTCCTTTATTCGACTCTGGCCATCTAATTTTTGACAGGATGTCTAGTATGAATTTGTTAAATAATATGTTGTAGGCGACACTCCAAAATACTAATTATGTTCTAGGATGGTAAAATCTGGGGGCCCATTTCACGAATAAAACACTTACAAATCATGATTAAAATACCAGATCTATAATATTATATCATAATTTGGAGTAACCCAATTGAAATCAGGCACTCCATCGTTGAAACAAACAGGGGAATGTTGTCATCGAAATGAAGGATAGAAGATCTTTGGTCGGAAAAAAACCGAGTGGACTTCTTACTGGCAGTTTAAGTGAGGCGTTCTATTAACAATTCGGGTCAGTTCGGCTGACATATTCAGCCCATCGCTCTAAAAGTGTTTAGCCGGACTTTGGAAAAATGCAGGTTTTACCAAAGATGGCCATCTCTCAACTGATATTTTTATAACTTGCGAGCGACCTTAGCAAGGCTGCGGTTAAGGTCAGTGTCTTGGAGTCAAAGTTTTCCTAATTTTTGACAGAAATGGGAGTCAAAATTTTATAACGTAAGAAAATTGGGTGTCCAAGTTTATATTCATTACTCCGCAGCCCTGGCCGTTAAACACGACCATTGCAAAGTGCTTAAAAAATGTCATCATGGGAGAGAGACTTACCACTGAGGTATTCTTATACAGAGTCTGTGATGAGTCTTCATCTTTGAATGGAACGTATTTTTGCAGCAAAGCTTTGCCATCGATTTTCCAGATAATGGGTTCACCTTCGTTTTCAAAATCTGTCTTCAGTACAACGAATGCACCATTCTGTAAACAAAAACAATGACCATCAATATCATTTTCATAAAACATTTCGATCGCACGGGGGGGATGCCTCATATCTCATTTCATACATAAAACACATCGCAATCAGGTGTATCTCTAAGCTCTAAGCACTGAAATATCAACATGCCGAATACATCCATAACCAATGTCCTTGAATATCTAAGAACTGGGACAATCTGGAATGTCCGTAGAATATATAGTTTGACTAATTTATACGAATATGGTGGATATTAAGAAGAATAGGTAGAAATAGTGTTTTGCAAATAACTTTTGAATATTGTGTAACTTCGGAGATATGACTTGTCTCCACAATATGACCGTAGAATATATATTTTGACTAATAACAAATAACCAAGATATCATAACTGAAGACATGGGTCCATTACAGACATTGTTTCCTTATACGGATATGGTGGATATTAAGAATAGGTAGAAATAGAGTTTTGCAAAGAACTTTTGAATATTGTGTAACTTCGGAGATATGACTTGTCTCCACAATATGACCGTAGAATATATATTTTGACTAATAACAAATAACCAAGATATCATAACTGAGGAAATGGGTCCATTACAGACATTGTTTCCTTATACGGATATGGTGGATATTAAGAATAGGTAGAAATAGTGTTTTGCAAAGAACTTTTGAATATTGTGTAACTTTGGAGATATGACTTTTTGCCACAATATGATGCCGTAGAATATGTATTTTGTCTAATGACCAAGAGATCGTACTTTGAAAATTCTTCAAAGGCTGAGAAAGTCCCTATCTGAAACTATTTTTTTTTGTACTTTACGTAAATATATTTTAAACAAACGAGGGTTACTAGTTCATTAAAGTAATATCTGATGGCTTCATCGAGATAATGCTCCGGAGCAGATGCGCCACAAAGTAGTTAGACCTCTTACACCTACAATGGCTTTTCATAAATAAGTAAATAAAGAACTATCCACTGTGGCTGATCGGATATCTACCAGAAGCATTCCCTTCACAAAATATTTTTATGCATACATTTAGAAGTAAAGTTGTCAACGATCATACCACGTTGAATACACCAGTTCCCGTCGGATTACTGAAGTTAAGCAACGTCGGGCGTGATCAGTTCTTGGATGGGTAACCGTTTGGGAACACCACGCATCGTTGGCTAATTTTCCGGCCCAACTCAGGCTGGGTAAGGTCAATGTGGGTAGCTTGTTTGCAAGTTTTCAGCGAATGGAGGGTAAAACCCCCGTTTTGAATGACCAATAGNAAAAAAAAAAAAAAAAAGTAAAGTCATTCCACAACCCACAACGAAGTATGATGGCGAGCTCATACTACACTTTATGCATAAAAATCGAAACATTTCCATATTCCGTGCTTCAGAAATGGAAAGATTATATTGTTCAGAAGGTATTTTTGCGAGTAAAAAAAAAAGTCAAGAGCCTCACCGTAAATTCTTTAGGTGGTGTTGATCCGGGGGCGCCCGCATTTTCATCATCTTCCTCTTCTTCTTCTTCCTCGATGTGATCGTCTCCTTCTTCCTCAGTTTCTTCTTCGAGATGTTCGTCATCTTCTTCCTCTGGCTCTTCTTCTACCTTCTTTTTACCTCTTCCTTTAGGTGTGGCTTTTGCGGGAGACTTTTTGGCAGCTTTACCTGAAAAAGAAATGTGCATCTAACATGAGCAAAAAAAAGTCAAGTATAAAGGAATCTTAAAAATATTAACTCGGAGTTCTGAGAACTGTAAACTTCAGTAAGTCAAAATGGTCACCATTAGGCAGGGGTTTTGAGCAGAAGATCGATTTTAGTTTTCAATTCATTGCCTCGATCGACCATCTAGTACTGAATCAAAAAGGTATTACGCTGGCTGTGTTTACGGGAGACTCGGGTTCAATTTCTTGAACGGAGCAAATATTTTCGGCTTCTTTCTTTGGTCCTTTCCGCTCGTGTGGCCAAAATATTTATATGTGCAGCTCATTTAATGTGATTCGCGACCAATGGTTGTTTTTTGTTTCATTGTATTTGTCGGTTTTTATATTGAAGACAGAATAATCAGCGGGAGACGCGGGTTTAATTTGGGTTCAGAGAATTTCGTTTTCATTTTTTGATTTTGAAGTTCACTGAGATTATTATTTATTTTTTTGACGCAATTTATGATACAAAATAGCCAAATTTCAGAAATTGGATTAATATTCAAACTTTTTCATAAATTGTGCTGCATTTTTTACCCAAATTGAAATTGTACTTCATGTTTCTATTTTTTTTTCTTTTTCTTTCTTTTAAAAAAAAAACCTTTTTTTAAACCAATGTGATCGAGGCATCCTTACCATGAGGTACCAATTTTTTGGCTCGAAAATGAATAAGCAAATTCAAATGAAACTTTGAGTTTCATGAAAATCGGAGGCTAATAATTGACGTGGGCTCCCAGAATCATGTCAATCACTGAAATGAAGGGTGATCCATTTTAAATATCGCCAAAACTGTTGGAAATACAAAAAATATATTCTGACCAATATGTAATAGCAAGGGGGACATATTGTAGTGATGTGTACGTCTATTTAGGTTATCTTTCAAGATTATTTTAAGGTAAACTTTAATTCTTTAAATCAGCCAGTGTCTATGACACGTGAAATACACCAGTTTCCGTTAGATCACTAAAGTTAAGCAACGTCCAGCGAGATTGTACCATGTGGGTGTCCGCGTGGGTTCGAGCCCTCGTGATGTTGGAAAAAATTAGACACTGAAGGAGAAACAGTAAATGAATATATTCAATTGAATGTAGACTTTGATGCAGAATTCCATTTTGTTAAAAAAATATATTCACCTTTTGCGGGTGTCTTCTTTTTCTTTTTGGGCGCTTCTTCCTCATCTTCATCTTCCTCGTCTTCATCTTCTTCTACTTTTGTTTTCTTGTACGATTTGCGAGGTGTTCGTCCAGTGGCTCTGCCAGATTTTCTTTTACCAGAATCATTTTCGGGTTCCCAGTCTTCTTCGGATGGAACTTCTTCACCAACTTCATCGTCGAATTCGTTGTCAGAGACGTCATTTTCTTGTTTCTTCATTTTCATTTTTTCAAGAATTTAGAGAAATAAACGTGAATGAAAAAATATATGAAACAACTTTGAATGTTGGAGTAAAACTGAAAAAGAAAGAAAGAAAAAAAAACAGGTCAAAAATTACAATCGGAAAAAGAGTTTTTACTCTTTTTCCGCGGGATATTGAAAACAATTTGTCTCTACCCCGACTCCAAATTTGAGACCAAAGTAAAAAAAAAAAAATTAGGAAAACTATGGACTACAGCCCTGTTTTTATGCCAAATGGCACAACAGAAATATTTAACTTTATAAATAGTGTTTGTTTACTAGCAGGCTGCGTTTTGGCTAAACAATTAGAATTTTCTCAAGTTTATTTGCAATCTTTTTACAATTTTATTTACAATATCCATGGTTGAGACCCAAATAGTATTTGCTCTTCCAGCCAGATCACATATTCGGAAAATCAAGACTATTAGAGGTATGTACTGACTGCATGCAATTACAGAACACGTGACGTCATAATATGATCCTCCAAGGTTATTTCAAATGGAACTGCCCGATATGAAATTATTCAAAACAAAATGAGTCTTATTTAATAAAATAAAACTAAAAAAACTCAAGTCACCACTAATTTAAGATGGCAAAAATAACAATGACTACTGACTCGTACTGAAAAAGGAACAACGCGTATCAGAAATAAAGACTCTCGACTACGCGACTGAACTAAAAATCTCCTTTCTTACTGAAAGGAGATTTTTCAAAATGAAAACAAATGAAAAAATCGATTTTCAAAAAAAAAAAAAAATAAATAAATAAATATTTTCCTCCCCGGGTGATTTTTTTTCTTTCAAATATGAACAAAGGGTCCCTTCGTCGTAATCCTAATAAGGGCCGATCCTACCACGACGTGTTTTCAGGGAGTTTTATCTAACACTGTGTTAATACAATACCCAAACCCGAGTGTTTCAAAACTCGGCTTTTGGTAGGACCGGACCTAAAAAAAGTTTTTTTTTTTACAAATGAAAAAAAATAGTTCAGCGCTGGTGATTCATTTAATAAAATAAATTTTCCGAAAAAAAAAAAAAAATCGAAAAAACTGACAGTGGTAGGTATATTTTAATTCACAAACCCTCTTTTTAATTGTTAGCGTTAGTCCTAGTTTTGAATGGCGGTCATTTTTTTTTTTTATTATTATTTTTATTCAATATACCAATCGACGCACTTTTGCCNAAAAAAAAAAAAAAAAAAAAAAAAAAAAAAAAAAAAAACTAGCAGAAGTACTCTTGTGCTTTGCCAGGGACCAATTTTAATTGTTCATTAATTTTTTAAACCATATTTAACTTTCTCGCTTTGCGTTGATAATTATGTCACACATTTCATGCTATCTGAGCCAATTTGACCGACAAATTATTTTTTCATGAGTTAAAAAGTTTAGGCGGTGGTTATTAAACACTTACGCGAGGCAGATAGTACGAGTATTTATGTCGTAGCATCACGTTAATGTTTCAAAACTGCCGTCCGGTTCAACTTTTTTAGTGCATTTTTACATGAAATTTTGTAAACGCCTCTACATTCAGGTTTGCATAACAAATATTTTGCGAAATAAAAAAATGCCGCCATCTTACAACACACACGCGCGCGAGCAGTTTCATATTCAATATTTTTTTTTTTTTTTACCAACGCACAACACACTCCGGTATTCGCATTATTGAGCCGTTCCTAGTTGTACATATTTACTTCTGCTTTAGTAAATTGCGCATTGCCAAACTGATATTATGTTAGGTTATGATCATGAACTAATAACGCATGAGCAAACCTCTAGTTAGGTTATAATAAAATAATTAACCTTAGCGCATGAAAGTAAAACATGGCAAAGGTCTACATAATTAACAATAAAACAGGTCAAAAGAAAATCCTATTCAAGAGTACTTCCAGAGATATAACTTTTTCAATGGTTCCTTCAACTTCCTGAATAACTAAGGAGGCAACAAATCTAAGACATAATTTTAAAAGAAAAGAAAGGTCTCCTTACAATTTTAAGTCAAAAATGAAAAACCAATGAAAAAAATAAACACACAAAGCATACAAGAGCAAAATAAAACTTAATATGAAGAAAAATTAATACAAAGCCCAATTTAGTAGATCAAAAATAAAATTCCGAATGGTCGAGCGAGATCAAGATTAACATGGCGTCAGATACAACTTCAGGAAGAGGCCACGGGATATTAGTAGGTTTTCGAAGAAAAAGTAAATGTTTTAAGTGTGAAAATGACCAGAACTGATCACAAATATAATAATAAAGAATAAATAAAGAGAAAATATTATGAATTAAATTTACTTACGAGATAATTTCTGATAATCGCAAAACGAGAAGAGAGAGATGAGACGCCGCAAGTATTCCGTTCAATTCGATTTTCAGTTTTATTTTTAATTTCTCATCGGTGTTGCCACTTTGTCGAAATTCCGTATTTTCAATATGAAATTTTCCCTAATATTTTTCTGTACGAAAACAACATAAAAAAGATAGAACCTTTTCTGTCAAATAACAAATAAAAATTCATTTTAGGTAGTTAGAAATAGAATAGTCAGATATATCGTTGTGTCTCTAATTCGTTTCTTAAGAGTGGAAAAATTTAGACGTTGTGGAAAATATACACCATCTCCGCTTTCCAAACAAAGTATAGGATTTGATACCTACATTTTTAGATTGTCAGCGCCATTTTTTTTACTGAACAATGTAAAATCTAGTTTTAACACCACGCTTTATCTTTAAACTTTTTTGGGCAGTCTGTATGTACCGGGATAGCCCCCGAATATTTAGTTTGAGTTTCATGAAACATGGAATATTAATCCATTTTGTTCATAGATTTAGCTCATTGCGGCCCATTATTTGAGTGAGGTCTACTGTTCTTAGAATTACTAGGTAGTTCATTTTCGAATAAAATTTAAGTTTATTAAAAAAAAAAAATTCATGGTAACAAAATCTGAATCTCTCTTTCGTATGGAAATCAAATATCATCCGTACGTCATACAAATGTACACTTTCCGTACAAATAATGTGTTCCGTAATGTTAGATGTAATTTTATTAAACCTACAGTACAGTGGTGTAAAGGGGAAAAGAAAAAATCCCTACGTGAAATTATTTAAGTTTTAGAGAAAGGGTACGTTTTTCAATAAACACGTGAGAGGTGGTTAAATTCTAGGTCGGTAATGAGTAATTTTATGGCGGAGAAAGTACTAAATAAATAATAGAAATTAGAATTTTAATAAAATATACTAACCTTTTTAAGCTGTCCTACTCAAAAATCAGAAATGTGTGAGTTATAAGGAACAAGATCTGTTTTCAAAACAAACTTCAAAACAGGTCTATATTGAAGGACTGATTATGGGTTGAAAATTTTAAAACTTCATGTTTTTTTACTGTTGGGGGAGGCGGCTAGAGTTTCTCTCTCTGTCGTATAATTAAACTTTTTCCGTTCCCTACTCAACTAGTATGGAAAAAGACAACGTTCCATTAGGTTCTAGAACCGGGGAGGAGTGCCTGGTAACCATTTACGGTCATGCCCCTATTTTGTATGTACAACCCATGACGACCAATAAAAAAGAGAGTTTTTTTTTTTAAAAAAACCCACAAAAAACACATATATTTTTGGTTTTTGTTGCCAGACACTCCTCCCCGGTTCCAGACCCCTTTCCATTCATCAATGGTTCCATTATTCAATCACAGATTTTTAGGAGCAAACAGATAGGTGATCTCGAAGTGAAGTAAAATGTAATACTTTGATTATCAGAAGGAAACGCATCATGCTTTGGCCTTTGGTGATGCAATATTCCTTCTATTGACTATCCTATTATAATACAAGTTTTTGTTTTTATTTTCTTAAACATCATGTACTGCAACTACATCATAAGCCATGAGTGAAGTTCTATTGCTTTTGATGCTCGTTGAGTTACGTGCACTATGATTTCAATCAGGTCCGTATCCAGAATTTTATTTCGGCAGGGGGGGGGGGTCATGTAAAAGGAGTTTTACCACATAGGGATTATAAGATAAATCAAACCTTTTCGAAAATTTCGTGAGGTGGCGTTGAATCTTTAAAACCCTAACCTAAATTCGAATCTGCTTTCAATAACTAAATAAAAATCTTTATAACTAAATAAATATCTGCTACCACGGTCCACATGTCTTCATTCTTCATTGTCGTGGAGATTATAACTTGTATTGGCGTCATGAGAAATCAAACTGTTGAAGAAACAAATCTGAAAAAAAAAAAAAAAATATAAGAATCTTTTTTTATTTTTATTTTTATTTTTTAATCTGATTTAACGTCTCTTTAACATCTATTGGTCATTCAAGACGGGGGTTTTACCCTCCATTCGCTGGAAACATTCCCAAGCGGTCATCCATCCGAGTACTAACCACGCCCGACGTTGCTTAACTTCAGTGATCTGACGGGAACTGGTGTATTCAACGTGGTATGATCGTTGGCTAAATCTAGGCGCACGGCAGTGCGCCAGGCCAAGTTCCGGCCTGACGCACGCAGTGTGTATATTTACACGAAGGGCTTCGTACTGTTTTCCCTACCCTCCTAACTTTGCCCCTGATAATGATTATAACTTGAAATTTGGAATATAACATAAGGACCACTATGAATAAGAATCTACTTGCCTAAACAATATTGTTAATAATGTTATAACTTTAATATACCATGGTGTTCAAAAAGGTTACTCGATATATTTACCTTAATACATACAGCTGTTCTTTATCTATTACTTCAATATCTATGGTTTGAATCAAAACATTGCATACCGCGTAAAGTTTGAATTTATTAGTGCTAATGCGAAAGAAAGCATGGGTATACAATGTACGCACATGAACATTTTAATCAATTAATCATGGGTTCTCAATTTTGAAGATCTTGAGTTTATTAACTTAGAATAGTTTTTAATAGAGTTATCAATTTTATTGTTTTGTAGGAATTATTATCGTTCCTAAGAAAATAAATTGCACAATACAATGACGTCTGGATCAGAGGATAATTTTGAAATTCTGATTGGAACATACGAAGAGTTCATTCTTGGTTATCAACTAATCAAAGGTGAAAACAAGGTAATTAAATCTGTTACGAGTTTAGTCCCAGTTTTAGTTACCAACTATGATCACATAAAATTCGAAACATTTACTACCCTTCCGGTGATCAAACCGTGGTGTCCTGGGTGTAATACCATCAGTTCCTGAGGTCTGTAAAGTACCCTTTTAATGAACTGAAGTGCGGGAACGCTGGGCGTGATGCGCACTCTATGGGGAGCCCGCTTGGGGACACCATGTATTGTCGCGTCGACTTAATAGGTTCGACCCTCGATTAAGCTAACAATACAGCCTCGTGAGGAAAGCTCAGAAACTTTTTTTTATGACGCCGAAACAGCAAAGGTGGCTACATAAAATAATCTAGTAGTAAAAACTCTGCCAGGGTGTCATATGGGTTTATTATTTTAGTAGTTAAAAGAGCTACCCCTCAGTTTTTAATATTTTACGCTGCTAGGTACGTAGTATGCAAATAAGGATAAAAAGAAATCCGTTCGTCCATCGTACGCTGTACACCGTTTTTTGGATTTTCGGATCTCCATAACTTGAAACATAAAATATCTATCTTTTGAGGGAGGTTATTTTTTCGTGCCGATTCCCACACCCTCCCTAAAAAATCAAATAATCTCCCAAATGACAAAAACTCTAGACACGTGATGTCGACAGTGCGGTAATATTTATATGTGAGTGCTACTTGAACAACTGTTTGTTTTTCTGCTTTTAACCTTTTCAGGAGTACTCTCTAACCCAAACATTTGTCACACATTCTCATCAAGCTTCTGTCAGAAGTGTGGCAGCTACTAGTAAATTATTTGCATCGAGTGGAGCGGATGAAACTGTAGTTTTGTATGATATGATTAGACGAAAACAGTCTGGAGCTCTCATGCAACAAGAAGGTAACTTATTGTTAAACTTTCTGCAGTAGTGTCCTTCAAAAATGAGAAAACTCCAACTGTGTTTAGAGTTTTTAGAATTCTCCGACACATCATTAGAACTTGAAAATAACCACCGTCATGTGTAGAATTATCCCTAAGATAATCTACGCTCCAGGACTACCTGGAACACATACCATCACAGTTCTAGCCAAGGGCTATCAAAACATTTCGGTAACCTCATATCAACTATAAATTCTACAATTTTTCTAAGCCTTAATAGTAATGGAAAAAAAGTTGATTTTTGGAGGAACACCGCTACAACAACAAACTTCCATAAACAACCTAGACTTTCAGGTATTCGAGTTGGAGTGACCTGTTTAATCCTGTTTGAGTTAGAGTGACCTGTTTAATCCTGTTTAAGTTGGAGTGACCTGTTGAATTTGGTCGCATAGAATAAGGCAGCAAAGTACTTTGCTGCCTTGCGTTCAGAGAAAACCTACGCAGTGTAAGATATGAGGCTAATGAAAACACGATGGTCTAGGCGTATTTTTTTCAATTTCATTTTTTATAATGATAATCTCCGAAGCACTGTGTATCTTGATCTATAAGGACACAGCACATCTGGACTCAAATTAGAGCTGTTGTTGTTGTTGCTGCTGCGGTGTTCCTCTTAAAATCAACTTCATTGAAAGATGTTGTGGACATCGAAAAGGTTTTGGCTAGAACTGTGATTATATTCCTATTGCGTAGACATGGTCATAGCTGGGACGCTCAAATTGTACGATTATCAATTTTATTTACTTAAAAACAAATAGAATATTAATTTTCTTGCGATTCATAGTTTTCGAGAATTTTGAGAAAAACTTAGTAAATTCAAAAATATTGAAATTTTTGAGCACCACGCAGCGAGCATAGATATTTTAAATCTGCTGGCCTGGTTCTACACTACTCGTAGGTATCCTAAAAACATATTAAAAATAAGAGCTACGTTTTTTTTTTTTTTTTTTTTTTACGAACTAGGATTTCATAAACTAGAACTAGACTATTTCTAGTGCCTCTCCAAGTATTAAAATTATTAAGAAACCTGTCAACGCTATGTGATAAAATTCTGTTTCATAAACTAGAACTAGACTATTTCTAGTGCCTCTCCAAGTATTAAAATTATTAAGAAACCTGTCAACGCTATGTGATAAAATTCTGTTTCATAAACTAGAACTAGACTATTTCTAGTGCCTCTCCAAGTATTAAAATTATTAAGAAACCTGTCAACGCTATGTGATAAAATTCTGCTCTCGGTGGTAAAACCGATTTTCTATTTGATTTTTTCATTAAAGTTATCTATGTAGTACCTTCAAACGTAAAATATAATTTTTATAGGTGGGTTTTTTCATGCTCGATTCTAAAGGTTCATTCTTGAAAATAATATATACCTCTCCATGCATACAGGGTGTAACGAAAAAAGTGTATTTTTTGAAACCACAGCATATTCTTTGGGTCAGTTAAGAGGGACATAGAAAAAATCGATTGAAATTTCGACACATACTGTCTCTGTATTCAAAGAATTATTATTAATTGTGATTATGATTTACCAATTTCCAGGTACAATTACGTGTCTCAAATTCACACCTGATGGTTGCCATTTAGTTTCTTGTAGTGATGATGGTTCAATAGCAATATTCAGAGTAGGCAGTTGGCAATTAGAAAAACTATTCAAAAAAGCTCACAAAGGCACAGGTAGGAGCAAACATTCAGTATACAATCTTTTTTGGCAAACGTCTCAGTAAAATTGTGATGGCGAGTTCAAATTTGAGGGGGATGATCGTTATCGATTCCAAAACCAAAAATAATAATAATATTTTAAAAACCTTGATTTCTAAATATTTTTTGCTATGCGTTATGAGGAAAGATTTTTGTATTTTTAAATTTTCGTCGAATCGGCTTTTCCAAATTAGAATATAATTTTTCCTTATAACAAAAGTAAGAACTTATTAACTAGCAGGGACGTATGTAGGGGGGGGGGTACGGGGCGGCTGCCCGGGCGCGAGGTTTGTGGGGCGCCAAAAATGAATTATAATCTTGACAGTTCACGAGGCAGACGAACTCGGCGAGTGACGGGCGCTGGCGGAGGTGGAGTTACTAGAAAGTTCCACTCCTCTTGTGCCTCTTCCGCCACTGTAGACATTAATTGATACGCATCATTGTCGTTTGGAATAGAGATGGGTAGAAGCCGTACCAATTATTTGTGTGTTTGATTCTTTTTTATTGATTTGTTGAAAATTTATTTAGCCAGGTGGGAGGGAGCGCTAAAATGGGCCCTTGCCCCGGGTGCTGTCCAGCCTAGTTACGTCCCTATTAACTATTAGTTCTGTGATCTATAGACTTTGCTCATTTAATGTGGCCACCGTGGGGCAATTTTGGAACCAAAATAATCAGCTAATTCCTTGAACGTAATGAATGACCATACCAAAATTGGAGCGCCTTGGCTCGAGAGTTATCGTTAAACAGACATTTAAAGAAATATCGTCGTGTTAAAACTAGATCTCATTTTGTTCGATCAATTAACTAATCTGAATAATTGTTTTATTTTCAGCTGTGAATCACATAGCGATTCATCCTACAGGTAAACTTGCACTTTCAGTGGGAAAAGATAAAACTTTGAGAACTTGGAATTTGATAAAAGGAAGACCAGCTTATACAACAAATCTATCCAGGTGAGAAATTCTAGAGCCTCATCTCTCGCTGTCAGCAAATTCGATTAGGAGTGAGAAAATAATCAACGTTTTTGGTTTATTATTTTCATGAATCAACCTTTGAATCGTCACGAAAAGTCATGGATATTTTATTCGATTTTTGGATTCTACATCGGTTGAAATGGAAAATATCAAATTTTGAGGTGGGGGTATCTAAGACGATTCCAAAGGCTCATTATTGAAAATAATAAATCAAAATCACGTCCATTTATTGCTGCGTGATTTTGGAGTTAAGTAATCTTTTTTATATACTTTGTTCACAGTTATGGCGTAGCCTATGAGAATTTAGACTTTGTTATTTGGTCACCAAACGGATTATTTTACGCTATTCCTATTCAAACGAAAGCGGTAATTTTCTCTGTAGAGAAAGCTGGCATAGTTCATGCGTTAAATTCAACATCTAAAGTTCACTCTATTTGCTTTCTAAATGTAAGTTTTATCATCGAATAAATTTCAGTGAGATTTTCTTTTCTTAACGTCTCACATCTGTGGTTCAGTTTTTGGGTTTAATTTTCAGTGCGAATTTCAGTTCTGGATGTGGTAGTCCGCCCGCGTAAGGGTGTTTTTCTTGAGAAACCTATATCTCGGTATTGGCTAATATCCTATTTAGAAGAGTAGAAAAAAAAAATGTTTTCAAAATCGCAAGTTTTCAGAAGACGAAAGAAAACCATCAACGAAAACGATTAGAAAATAAAATCGATTTTCGCTGATTCTATAAATGACAAAATAAAAAAGTCAAGTTCTCTTTCAAAACAAAACACACTCAAAAGAATGAAAATACGAGTTCCTGCAAACTATAAGAAATATTGATTTCAATACTTTTAAACATACGGGTTTTATTATAATCGAGTATTTTAACTCTTTTCTATGACAGCTTTTAAATTTTATTCCTTTTTTTTAAAAAAAAAAAAATCTTTTTGTCGTTACTTGTTGCGAAATTGTATTAAAGGTTTGCCCGTAAATAAAACAAATCATTATTTTGGGGGTGTCATATCTCGCTTCTTAGCGATATATTGAGCGAAATCAAGCACCCACAACCCGCACAGTGTTCAAAATGTATCGTCATTATCAGACCCCAAACACCACAGCAGTTTGCATAGTCATATGTTTCATCAATTTCAACTCATCACGCGTAAAGTATTTTACTTAAATTCTTTACTTTGTGTGATATTCTACCAGAGGCATTTTCGTCTTGGTCGCCTGCATAGATTTCTGAACAGACCAGCAATAGGAAACCTTTGCTAGGCAAGTCAAATTATCTTAGGATGAAGCGAATGGTTTATTGTCTTTGTCTTGACAAGTTCAGTCGACCAGTGAGTTTAAAAATAAAAACACATTATTATTTTAATATTTTGCAGGAGTCAACCATCTGTTTGGGCAATGAGGAAAGTATAATAGCAGCATACGATTTGAATGACGAGTCAGAACTTTGGAAAATCAACGTCAGTCAATCTCGGGTGAAAAGTTTAGCAACTTATAATGATTATTTGATAGCTATTACCAGTGCAGGAGATTTGAAAGTGTGGCGGTATGAGATTGACAATGTAAAGAGTGAGCCTATCAAATTGGCGGACAATAACGATGGATGTAGATTTACATGTTTAACAGTTAGACCGCCAATACAACCGTAAGTTATAATGTCCAGTTCTCCAATTGTATAAAAGCTGCTCTGTCTCCATGGGATTAGTCCACAGAAGAGTGGGCTTTGCCGATCAGTTTGAATTGATGACATACGTTATTGTTGTTACTAAAGTTGCCGATCACGTCCAAGTCAAGGAACATGGCAGCTTCTACAGAGTGACTTATGTCCACATTTGTTTTAGCAAACAAAACCAACTCAATTAACTCATTTGATAAAGCATAGGGATTCTGTGCTTGGGTCGGTGGTTTAGAGCTCAGGAAAAAACATAGTTGTTGTTGTATCTAAATGTAAGGATATTTAATCTTTATGAGAAAGTAGTAAATATATGAATATGTTTCTTTCTATTTTGATAATTTACAAAGATTTTTTCTTAAATGAAAAATTGATTATTTCCATCATTGTGACAACGTTTCTTATGTCAATACAATGCGTTCAGTTGTTTTAGCATAATCTTAATATATAAATCAGAAATTTGTGTGTACCATGTACCTGTGTATGAGGGGTTGTCTGTTACAATACCACAACCCAAACGGTAGCAGATAGCGAAAAATTGATGGCAATGGACCCTTCCCCCCCAAATCATGATCTAAGACCCCAGGAAAATTATCAGAACTAAAATATGTCAAGCCGTTTTCGAGTTACGGCCAAATTTATAATCCCATATCAACTCAAAGCGAGAAAGTTTTAGGTGGCCCTTTAGTCCTTATTTTAGGAAATTTTCTGCAAAGGTATGGCCAGCCATTCCAGAGTTACGAGTTCGAAACCGGGAACGGGTAAAATAAAATTTAGAAAATACTAATAAGTTAGAATGGCCGTGCCACTAAGGCGCCTGGCGAAACGTTTAAATCTTGGTTTTTAATGGTTGCAATATACAGGGTGGACACAAACCAATACCCCCACCCAATTTCTATTGTCCTTGAAAAACAAAGATAGCAATATAAGAGCCGTAGCGAAGCACGGGCGAAACTGGTAGTAACTACTAATCTTACTTTAACACATTACAGAGACAATGTGGAATCTAATTCGATCTCAAAAAAGAAGAAAAAGAAAAAAACAAATCTAAATGGAACTTCAGTGGAAACATCAACACAACTAATCAAAGAAACACAAAACAAACAAAAAGAGGAAGAGGATGAAATAGAAGTGATAAATGTATCAATAGGTAATACGAAACGAAAAAATAAAAGTCCGACTAAACCAAATGTAAATGTATCAATGAGTGACATAAAACGAAAAGGAAAAAACAAAAGCCCTGCTAAGTCGGACGCTGTTGAGGATGAGTACGTTGATATGTCAACACCGAAGAAAAAGAAAATTGATGAAACAGTGGATGGGAAGAAGAAAAAGAAAAGAAAAAGTGTTCCGAATAAAAGATAGATTTTCCTCGCGATGACGATTTGGGAACATAAAATCACAGTTCCAACAAATGGTCATCAAATCCTCGATAGACTTCACAGGCGATTGATTTCTACGTACCAAGTCCACTCGGGATTTTTTTTCTGACCAAAGACCACCTACCTTCGTTCCGACGATAAAATCTCCGTTTTTCGACTCTCCAGGGGCCGAGTCCTATTTCACATTAACTACATGTTAAATTAATCTTGAACATGTTTTGTGTATACTTTTTCTATACAAATCATTTAGGTACAAAACTAGTAACAACTTGTGAAATGGGCCACTGCCTGGACACCAACCTTACAGACCGAGGAAGGTTTTTGTAACATCAGTCCCTAATATTTGACATTGTTTCTATACGTTTACACTAGGCCTCGTTTAGAGAGTAAGTTTAGGTGTAGTAAATTTAGTACATATTATTTTTATTTTCTGTACCTCATATTGTTGGAGAGATTAATGATAAAGATTTCGATGTCTTTCAGCGCTCGATTCCGGGGGCTGGTCGACGCATCTATAATCAGCTAGTGTTTTCGTTGCACTTGACTAACTCTTGAGACTCAGTCCCTAATATTTGACGTTTTTATATGTTTACAATCTCTGCGATCAGTCATACTTTTGTATGACTAATCGTGTTAGGGTGCTCTCAGACTGCCGCATACTCACTTATCTTTACTTATAAGCAAGGAAAAAAAATAAACTCCAAAATCAGTCAAAAACATTGGTTTTATTTACAAATAGGTGTAAACACCTCGTAATCATGCACAGAGAAGTTATAGTCTCCCATTAGTAAACTACAACTGGCCCCTTCTCCATTGTATGAATGAGGTAAATTGCTGTAACTGTCCATGTTGGTGTTACAATTACTGGCAATCAGTAGGTCAGCGCCTGCTCCAAATATTGGACCGCAACTGAAACATGAATAGGTTAAAAAGACACAAATTAAAAAATAGGTTAAAATTTCCAAAAAAATCCATATGTATATTAAACTTCAAATTTAGGTGCGAGTCAGGAGCGCTTTCGTCTGTTATTACCGATGGTGTTATAACAGAATGGTAATATTTTGTTCAATAAATTAGATGGTTATTTTTCGGATGAGAATTTGAAAATAACAATTTTCTTGTATCAATGATTTGTTTACATTTGAGTTCCAATTCAGTGTAGGACCGACGACCATATAAAACCTAAAATGTTTTTGGTGTTTGACGGAAAGAGACAATTTCAGAAGGTTCTTAACTTAAAGCCAAGATATATTCAAATAAATATAAATCATACGACGAAATGCCATGAATAGTTTTATTTTCACTCAAATCTCAATTCAAGAAAGTAGGTATGCCAAACATTGAAAATTCGTTCCAACACTGAATTCCGGCATTTTTTTTTATTTTATTTTATCAATTCAAAGTGAAGAACATAATCGTGAGATATTAGTACTTCCTCTATCTGTTTGTTCTTTGATTGCACAATACTTACTCTGGATGATAACATATCGCAAAAGGTTTCTTATAAATATCAAATTTCGTTGGTGCCTGTCCTTGACTGTTGCATAATGTAAACAGAAATGCTTTTTCCGATGGTATATAATGACCTTTACTGTTCACATGAGTTCCCCAAGGCACATCACTGAAGCCGCCACAAATTTCTTTTGGTTCTCGGCCGCTCTAAAAACAAATAAAAAAAATATTCCAGGAAGGATTCAAATTTATAAAATTACTAGCTGATGTCCGCAACATAGTATGCGTAGGTTATACAAACGTCTGATCTATCTGGGATGCCAACCAAGATAGAGTGGATTCTATTTATACTTTCCTTATCCTATAAAAAGGAAAGTATTGTAATGTTTTTTTCCGAAGGTTTTGGGACGATATCTCTACCCGTTAGGGCTGTGTACGGTATCTCTTACCGTCAGGGCTGTGTACAGTATTTTTTTTTATATTTACCATTAAAAAACGTGTGTATTAATTTAGATATAAATATCATTTTGGTTACCTCGACTCGTTGGGTACTATTAAATACATTCGATATTCCTTGTGTTGTGCGGTATCTCTTACCGTTAGGGCTGTGAACGGTATCTTTTACCGTTAGGGCTGTGTACGGTATCTCTTACCGTTAGGGCTGTGTACGGTATCTCTTACCGTTAGGGCTGTGTACGTTATCTCTTACCGTTAGGGCTGTGTACGGTATCTCTTCCCGTTAGGGCTGTGTAATATCATTTTGGTTACCTCGACTCGTTGGGTACTATTAAATACATTTGATAGTCCTTGTGTTGTGCGGTATCTCTTACCGTTAGGGCTGTGAACGGTATCTTTTACCGTTAGGGCTGTGTACGGTGTCTCTTACCGTTAGGGCTGTGTACGTTATCTCTTACCGTTAGGGCTGTGTACGGTATCTCTTCCCGTTAGGGCTGTGTACGGTATCTCTTACCGACAGGGCTGTGTAATTTTACGGCTACAAAGCGTTTTTTTTTCAACATAACTCGCTTACTATTCAACTTTCAAATTTTCCTTCCATATACCTTCCAACAGTGTGTTCCAAATCATTCAGTTGAATTTGAGTAAGTAAGTATACCAACTGGGCTTTGCGTTCTATTGCTTAGGTCTCATAATAATAGAAAATATCACATATTTGTAATAAAACTATGGTCACTTACCGTTACTATAACATATGTGGGCGCCACTCCATCACAATGTCTGTGGAATGCTTCAGCAGAATATCCATGACTTGATGCTCTGTACACTAAACGCCATACTTGTTTATTGTTGCCGTACCTGGAGTAGTAAATACAAATCTCATTATAATTTCGCTTCCAAAACTTCAGCCTATCCAGCGAGAGGACTTCTTGGACTACACATGTGATTGGATCAACATACCAAGTCCACGCGCATTTTTTTCCCAACCAAATATCGGGCTGATTTTAACTCGGTTACTCCAAACGCTGCTACTTAGATTTAGTAAAAGTAGAATTAGGATCAATCAAATAATATAAAAAAATTGCCCGAACTACTGATCACATGCATAGAAGACCATAAAACCAAAGAATCAGACCCACTGCTTCTTTGGTCTGAAAGCAGCGTGCATGTCGTCTGGCCGGATTATGGAGTGGGCATGCGGGGTAGCTGATTAGAGGNGGATTATGGAGTGGGCATGCGGGGTAGCTGAACAGAGGGTCCCACAAAAATTTCGTTTTTTGGTGTTTCAAGTATCTTAAATAACCTAAATTTGCGTCTACATTACGTCAATTGACGGTGATTAATTTAAAAACTGAAGAATTAGAAAAGGCGCATTGATGATGTCAAGCGGAATCCGTACAAAATTGGTCGAGGTTAAAGGGTGTTGCTTGGCAAGTTGGAGAGACTAGTAGGCGAATGGTGCATTGTCTTTTTTTCATAAGTCCGATCAATTTTGTTTAACTTCTTCCTTCACACTACAAGAATCTTATTAATATTGATTTTCAATATTATGAAATTTGTTAATTTGGCCCTAGTGCCCTACCCATGGTAGTAAAAGGTTCCACGGCACTTGATTGTATTTACCTACCATGAGTTTAAAATTTTCTGATATGACATTTTCTCGTGTACCAATATTTGAGATCCGGGAAATAATTTCACTGATATTCTTGGTTGAAGTCTCTTATCGGTAGATGAATTGTCCTTAAATTTATTGGAAAGACCTCCTATAGCGGCATATTTATATCTTTCTAAAGACAATTCCATGGGGACGGCTCCCGTAGGTTCTACTTCTTCAGCAAATACTTGAGAGTCTGAAACAACAGAGATGCCAATTATTGACAAATTAATTTTAAATAAGAACTCAAAGAAGCAACTTGCAAAAGTTTTTTTAGTAGGTCAACATATAACAGAGGAGCAATAGGACTATGTGGAACTCGTTCCAGCAAAGGATCATCATATAACCTCATATCAATCTATTTATACCATGTTTCCAAAATACAGCCTCGCCCACAGTAAGCGTTATGTGCTAAACAGTTGCGGTGGAAGATATTTCAGATGGATCAGTCGCTTTCATTTGGATTTGTCGCTTATAGTCGCTTCCAAAGCACGAACACCTTAACCTCCCTTACCTATTAGTAACAATCTGACGTGATCTATGACGCCAACTAAATGTTGACACACACGAGCCCTTTCTTCTTCTGCCCAATGGGCTACAGGTTGAGTAACACCGGCCTGATATTTGGCCCAATTCAGAACAGCTCTCCAAACGTCTTCTTCCTCCAGGACCAACTGGAATCATAATAATCAGACATTTGCTCATATTTACCTTTCAGTGTGTTTCGATTACCTCCTAAATCTAGGCCGGACCCAAAGGAAAAATATATGGCCCTCCTATTACACTTTCAGCTGAAATCTTTGTATGTTTTGTAAGTGCGATATGTTAAAGGTGTTTCGAGTCGTTACAACAAAAGGACACCTTAGGACAGTCGTCTTTTAGAAGCGACTACATGCTCATGCTACTACGAGCGACTGATCCAAATGAATGAAAATAAATGGGACCTCGTAAGCGTATGACATAAATAACGCTTACAGTTGACTCCATTAACCCACATTCATTTGCATCAGTCGCTCATATTAGCGTATAGTCGCTTGTCGCTTCCAAAGGACGGCTGAACGTAGTTTGCTCAGTATACGTCAACTCAGTAATATTAGATAATAAAGCTGGACTTACACAATCCGATGATAAAATCTTCACCAAAGCATCTTTGGGTAGATTTAGAAATGTATTTGTCCTTACGCATTCGGTAGCGTTCTCTCCAATATAAGAAGTACACTTGTCAACAAAAGATTTGGCACCTTTCCCTGAAATAAAAAATAGTTTCTTATGTAAATTGAACGTCGAACACAGTTTTCTCAAATTTGGTGCTTATAAATAATACTGACTTCAATGTCGATTATAATTTGGAGCCTCGATCGCCCCCCTCAGTTGGAGTACTGTATTCAGTCCTGAGAGAAACACCGCTGCAACAAAAAGAAACGAGAAAAGCCCCAGAAAATACTCTGTGCGGGATTCGAACTCGCAATCTTTGGAATAAGAATCTACTTATGATTCTCTTGAAACTAGGCTCTACATTATCGGAATACGGTGATACTACCTAACAAACAATGAAGTTAGATCCAGATTTATCACTTTAAAAGTCTGTTTGTTCCGCGATAACTGTCTGATAGTCTTTTCCGGTTTTGATGAAATTTGGTATGGACATTCATTATATTTATAGAATTAATCGATTAGTTTTGGATCCTATTGGGTCACCCTAGGGCCGCCGAGAAAATCCGGGCCCGAGGGGATTACCGTCACCCCCCCCCAACCATCTGGGTCACCCAAGGCCTCATGGTGGCAATTATTACCCAGTAAGGTATACAGATACAGTATAGTAAGGTATACACTATATGTTCAAGTGTTTATTGAGATGTGCATAAAAATATTTTTGTGCACATCACAAAAATAAAAAAATGGCAACATAGCAGTCTATGTAAACAAAAAGTACAAAAGTAAAAGTAGTGCCTCAAAAAGAAAAAAATCAAAAAGGAGCGTGCCGGCCGTAGGTCATTAAAAGTAAAAAACTTAAAATAAGTTAAGTATACCTAACTTAATATTAATTAATTTGTTTCAAATAAATAATTTGAATATATTTTTATTACAAAAGTGATTGTTCGTTCACATTCTATTATCATGGCAGGATCATTTAAAATGGCACCCAAAGTTCAAAAAGTGATGGTTCAACCTATCAATTTAATATTTAGATATTTACAGAATCGCTCTCGGGTGCAAGTTTGGCTGTACGAGAATATAAATCTAAGGATAGAAGGACATATTTTGGGTAAGAATAAAATTAATAATTTTAAATAAATGGGTCTAACAGACGATGTTCTTTGAGGACTGTTCATTGTAAAGTATTACCTTAGAAAGTTATAGAATGTGTAGTTGCTAAAAATTCATTTAGAATTGCTACATTCTATTACAAATTGGGATATAATCGTTGGACCAAAGTTGTTTAAGACTTTTCCTTAATTATGTACTCTACCAATATTATTGATTATAGTCTTAATGTAACCACCGAGGGGAACAAGCCAGCTTTATTAGTTGATGGTCATAAGCCCGGGTAAGTTCAGAAGGTTTAATTTTATGAAGGGCATCCAGCCTTTATAAAGAAAACTGCATGAAGCCAATGATGAGAGATCATTGGCAAAAAGCGAGTTTCTACGCAGTTTCTATGGACACTGTGAGAAGTATTTTCGTGATTGTTTTAATTATTATTATATATATGATGTTGCAGAATATTGATAGAATCTTGTAGGATATTCGATTGTCTCTATGTGTCTGGTGTTGAGGTTAAATTGTGTGAAAAAGTCTCTTACAAATGTACTGATTGTAAGAGACTACCCAACAAAAGGTTGTAGCATGGTAGAAAAAGGAAAGCAGCGCCGACCCCAAATAAAATTGGGAAATGGTGAAATTAAAGAAGATTGATTATAGTCTTCTTTGGTTTTATCATGGGCACCTTGATTTTGTGTTGCATAAAAAAAATTTGAACTGATTATTATTTTTTTTTCAGGGTTTGATGAATACATGAACATAGTTTTAGAAAGTGCAGAGGAAGTAAACATTAAAACAAAACAAAGACGTGCACTGGGTACCATTATGTTGAAAGGAGACAACATTACGCTCATACAGAACCTGAACCCGGATGAAGGGAAAGCGTAAATAAATCATTTCAGACAATTGTAATATCAGGGATATTGCAATTGTCAAGTTACACTATTATTCCAATTATAATAAGGCAGTTAAAATACAATAGCATCACTTGACGATAAAAATTGCAAGTGAGATGTGGATCCCTGATGAAAAATTAAACAGAAAAGATCAAATAGTGTTATCCAGAATTCGTATAGGACACTCTCAACTGACCAACCAACACAACACCTCATGAAAAGAGAGGAGCTGCCCATATGCGATGCCTGCAATTGTATCATCACCATCCACCATATTCTTCTGGAATGTTCAAAGTTTGTCACTGCAAGACGACAATGCAAGATAGATGTTGAAGCTCTCAAAACTCGCCCTCACAACGTCCTTGCATACCTCAAACTTACAGGTCTATATCACAAAATATGAAGTCCATTTTATAATAATTTACATAATAATAAATTATTATGTACAATGTTGTCTTATTTGTACATGTACTCATGTCTTCTGCGTGTGTGCATGTGCAGATGGGACAACAAAATAGCTTAATAAAAATAGGATTTTAGACCTAGATGTCAAATCCTTTATACTGTATAAAAAAAAAAAAATTGTAAGCAGAAATCATGGGAGCTAGTAAGATCGAAGGCGAGCAGGATGTACTCAGGAGAGTATGAAACTAGTGAGCTCTAAATAAAATACTTATAATTTTTATCAAGTGAAGATATAGTATATTATCTGCCTTATTATGGTTTTACATGACATACCTAGCATCCCAATTCAACAAAAAAATCTCTTGAATGACCCTTTTTTTTATTGTCCCCAACCGAATTTGCTGACAACTGACAACAGGAAGAAACGAGGATGGCAATTTTCAAAAAATACACCCCACTTCTCCACCGGATAATATTTGTCCAGCTGAAGCCAGACAAAGATCCCAGTCGAGTGGCATGGGAGTTATGTTGGACTCAATCTCTAACTAAAGGTGGGGTTGAAACCCCACCGACTGCTTAACTACTAAACCCACCCTCCTCTCTTTTCCATTGTCAGCTATATGATAACAATCTGTTAGGAATGACCAAAATTTTGGGACTTTTATATCATCCCATATCTATTTGTAATTTTGTTTTATTTCTGGCATGATCTTGGATGTATGCTATGTAGGTAATTATTTAGGATTCTCCATTCAGCGCATACATTAACTGAGAGTACAGTTTTTGAATTTGATTCTCTATCTATTCCTATTTATTATGTTTTTTGTTTGAGGAAAGATTTAAAATATTTAAAATCTTTCCTCAAACTAAAAACCTAAAGTCACCAAAGACATTCATTTATTATAATTATTATTTATTTATTAAGATATCAATTTGAGTTAGACTGAATTTGTTTACTAAATAACACCCTTCTTGGCCAACAAGTTGAGTACCTATAACCTGATTCGTTACAGACTGAGTGTATATATATATATGTATATAATGGCTGAGTGTGTATATATATATATGTATATAATGGCTTGCAGATACAAGCATATATACATAGCACACTTGTAATACAGATCATATTGCAAGTGTGCTATGCAATAAGCAGTTATATGCGTATCTGCGAGCACACTATTGAATGATTATGACTCATCAAATAGAAACAATGAAGGTACTTGATGACGAGATATTTTCTTCTCAGATTTGTAGTGTCAATGACTCAATTCAAGGAGTCTTTCAAAGTAAAAGGCGAAAGATTTATTTGATCTGCAAGTGATTTCCAAATGTAAAGTGACTGTTTTAAATATAAAATATTGATTTTTTTTATTTTTATTTTGGTTTCCAGTTAATCATTTATTGTTGTTTTTACTCAAACTCATCATGTTATACCCGACCATTGTTGATCAATCTATCCTATTGAACGTTTATTAGGCAACAAGCGGTGACTGGAAGCTTTGAGGACCATCTATATCCCAAATTTTACCTACATTTGTCGGACTAATTAACAAACCTCGTGAGTCACATTTTGTAAATTTACGTTTTCTTCCAATGTTTCTACATTTCTGCTAGGTTTTCTTTGTTCCCTCTCCTGTCTTAATTATTCAGGTTACACTAGTAATATGAAAGAAAAATCCACTTTCTGAAAATTTTGTACTTACAAGGTTTGCCCATTAAAATCGGTAAAGGTTTTTTTTTCCTTAATCTTTAACATCTACGGTCATTCGAAACGGGGTATACCCTCCGCTAGCTGGAAACATACAAAACCATTTACCCAGATCGACCTCACTCAGCCTGGATTGGACCGGGAAAGGTTAACGATGGCCGAACCTAGGAGATCACCTACCAAGTAAAACCTCGCTTGACGTTGCTTAACTTCGGTGATCTTACGGGAACTGGTGTATTCAACGTGCCATTGACGATGGCTAAAACGGATTATCAGGAATTTCTCTTTCCCTTGCAAATGTTCATTATTAAAAAACGAAAACCGGTCCTAATGGACATCAAAAGAAATCCAATCTATATATATATATATAATTCAGAAATTTATGTGTATGTAATAGTATGTATGTGGTAGGGGTTGTCTTTTACAATACCACAAACGGTAGCAGATAGCCAAAATTGATGGGAATGAACTCCCCAAAAATCATGTTCTACGACCTCAGGAAAATTATCGAAACCAAAATACATATAAAACCGTTTTCTAGATACGGCAAAATTTCTAATTTATTGACCAAATTCGGAAAGGCATGGTCCGATATCTTGAATTTTGTCGCGACAACATATCAACTCAAAGCGAGAAAGTGTTAGGTGGCCCTTTGAAACTTTATTTAGAACATAGGTAGTTTGCAAAATTGTGACCATCCGTTCCAGAGTTACGAGTTCGAAACCGGAATCGGGCAAAATAAAATTTAGAAAATATAACCACCCAGAACGACCATGCCTCTAAACAGACCTGGCGAAACTTATAGGGCATAATATACAGGGTGGACACGAATCAGTTGTGAACACTCAATGTACATCAGTCTCGGAGTCCATGTTCCGTACGATATTTATCCAATCTCTTTATTGATTTTTGGGATAAAAATAAAAAATCATGAGGTTTGAAAATTGACTCGTGTATTAAAAACAATTATTCGCAACTTACCTGCCGCTCTATCTTGAACTTCCATTGCTGCTGTCAAGTAAGTACATGCGTTAGATACCGACAAGGTGGAATTGAAATGTTCTTCACATGCCACTCTCAGTTCTTCAACACCCAATTCTTGGGCTATTGTGAGCATCTCAAAAAGGCCGTTGTCCTGGTGCATAATCTGCAACAGATCATATCAGAATAAACTAGAAGTTCAATGAACTGTGGACCACACTCAATTTCACCAGGTTTTAGCTTAAAAAAATATCTCACCAGGTCTTAGCTTAAAAAATAAACATTCAATAAAAACACTTTGTACCGAAAAATGAAACCCTGAATTACTCCTGGAAAGCAATATAGGATTTTAAAAAATTATTATGGGAATTTTTTTTAATGTGGGATTTTTCTGCCTCGAGGAGGAAAAAATCTGGGATTTTTCTTATCCTTTCTCGAGCGTCTGGCCCTAAAAGCAGAGTGCAACAAAATTGTCGTTATAATTCAAAAAATTTATTCGTTAAAACAGTTTTTTCAGTTTCCGTTGTCGACGCAATAGTTCATTCGTAAGTTCGTTAGTAATTATTATTTTGATACAAAACTTTTTTATTCGTTTGTTCTTTTTTTGTTCGTTTTCAAAATAACACATATTATTTAATAGGGTAAAAAATAATACAAAGTAAAAACGGGACGTTGTGGGTCTCAGCATTCAAAATTTTTCAGTTCGGACCTTTTCATTATTATCTAGTGCCCCACACAGATTCAGATTATTTAAATTAACTAAATAATTCATTATTTAAATTAACTAAAATGATCAAATTTAAAATCCGTCTTGTTTTATGTATCTATATAAGAGTGAATTTTGTCACATTTTCTGTGATAGAATCCTGAGACTGATCGCTTACATCTCGTTCCCACAAACACAGCACGTTTTTTTGTCCGTGATGTCCCCCCCCACCCCACATGTGACACATACCACAA
>CM022882.1:11473462-11487057 GCA_012654025.1 Pachypsylla venusta | reverse complement strand
GGGAGGGGCGACCCCAGGGCCTGTGATAAATATCGATAAAGGAAAGTGCCAAACCGGCGAAATTCAACTAGCAGGAGGAGTTTTACAATGGAAAAATATACGGAAAGCCGAAAAAAACAGATGGAACCTATACGTTTGTAACGTTTGTTAATTTTTTTGAATTTTCCCAGCAAATTTACCAAATGCGATTCAACGATACGACAAGGTTGCCACAGTTACATTTGATTGTTCACAGTGGGGCTGTTGGATTAGGGACAAAATGCGGCATTTATCGTATTTCGGTGCTTGATGACTTTTTTGCTTCCAAAAATCATTTTATCATAGTAAATCTAAGTTGCCCCTTCCGTGCTGCATACTCTTGGGAATTTCTAGGGGGGGGAGGGGCAGCTGCCCCCACCTGCCCCCCCTTCCTTCGCCCATGGAGCCATGTCAATCATTGCAATATAATTCGTCAGTATAATAAAAGTACATGATAATATTGCAGTTTCTTTCTGTATTATTTTTCAACATCAACGCAGTTAGACTCGGCTTGTGATTATGTCACCCTCAAGTAACATATTACATTCTGAAATAAGACCTATTTTTACTATGGAAGTAGGTCATAATTGAATTGGAAGAAATTTCGTTTTCGGCATTGACAATATATGATTGTCAACAAACAGAGCAAACCAGATTGTTTCAGAATAGACCAAATAAACCAATTAACGCCCCTCCCGGATCGGGGTTGGTTTTTTTCTTAGCTTATTTCTGATAGTTTGAAAAAAAAAATCACCTAATGTCGGGTCGCTTGATATGTTCTTTATTATTATCCAGGGTACACCACATAGAGTCGAACTAACTTTGTAACCCGGTGTCATTTATTTGGGGTTTTACATTTGGGATTGGGTCTATACAGACCCTCCAGGTTACACCACATAGTGTCGAACTAACATTGTACCCCGGTGTCATTTATTTGGTGTTTTACATTTGTGATTGTGTCTATACAGACCCTCCAGGTTACACCACATAGAGTCGAACTAACTTTGTACCCCGGTGTCATTTATTTGGTATTTTACATTTGGGATTGGGTCTATAGGGGAGACTGGGGCATGACGGGATACCGGGGCAAGACGGGATTGTCAAATAATTTCGATACCAGTAACGCTAGCTGTTGGATTTTTATAACAAATGATGAGAAATTGATAGATCTTTATTTTTTACACTTAGTTTTATTCTGCAGTGAGATAGCAAAGAAAAGTTAAATCGAAATTTGTGATATGTTGGTGGTGTGATCTAATTTTTTTAGGATTTTTGAATAGCTCTTGTGGTAAGTACCGTTTTATTAATTTATTTCAGTCTATGTAGTCTCTTACATTAATTCCTTTTAAATAATATGTGCTAAAATATTTAGAACCAGTGCATTCCTATTATTTTGTTTTAATTATTTTAGTCAGTAAATTCCACATGGGGCAAGACGGGATTTTTTCAATGGGGCAAGACGAGATAGTGTCCCGTCTTGCCCCAATAGAACTTTTATGTAGTATTCTAAAAATGTTTTATTTTTTTGTGTTACAGGAGGACCCAAGATGGTACTATCATTGAAAGACGCAGAGGGGACAATGGTCATCTGAAAGCATGAACCGTGCTGTGAGGGTGGTTCTGAAAAAGGAAATGTGGTCCTTGAGAGCGGCAAGGCAGTTTGATGTACCAAAATCTAGTCTTTGAAGAAGAGTCAAAGATTCAAGAGCAGCAAGTGCTCCCACAACAACACATAAGACATTGTGTCTATTCAAATGTTGGATCTTCTGTTGGATTACATACTAAAGATCTGTTGCTTATGCGTGGGATGAAAAGTTGGGAAAGGCACACTCATTTTCCAAGGCGAGTAAGGAGATTGGCCCGGCATGGATTGGTACTTTGAATTCAAAGCTCAACATCCCCAAATATCACTTTCAATCGTTGGATAAGTGTTGGAAAATTCTTTGGACTGTTGATCAACAAAAACTCACGGCTGATGAAATTGGCGTAACTATCATTCCTAAACACCGATCAAAGATCCATCTCTCAAAGGACGTAAACAAGTGGGGTCTTGACCTCTGCAGAGAGAGGGAATATCATCAGAGCTGAAATTTGTTACATCGCAATAGGCGCATATATGGCACCAATGATTCTGAGACGATCTTTGTTTGTGAGCTGTGAGGGTAACTTACATATATTCTTACGTATTCAAATGACATTTTCCATCTTCCCACTAGGTATCCCATCTTACCCCACCGGTGGGGCAAGATGGGATTTTTGACTTTTCTAACAAAAAGCTTTTTATCTTTTTTCTTTTTATCATTAAAGTTTTTTTTCTTTGATTTTTTAAAAATAAACAAAATTTGCTTTTCTTTAATATATTTCTTTTTGTTGTATAATTTTTTATTTGGTAGTTATGGCCGCTCAAACCTAGGCTATCCCGTCTTGCCCCAGTCTCCCCTACAGACCCTCCAGGTTACACCACATAGTGTCAAACTAACATTGTACCCCGGTGTCATTTATTTGGTGTTTTACATTTGGGATTGGGTCTACACAGACCCCCATAAAGTGTTGAGGATTAATATTTGTATATTAATTCACAAGGGACTTTTGCTTTGTCGACATTGTGTCGTAGGGTTTTGGTTTTCATATATTTTAAAAAGCGAAATAGAAGAAGAGTTTTTGATGAAGATGAGGGGAAAACAAAGATTGAAGCAAAAGTGGGTAGAAAGGAGAGGTGGGGGTAAGAGAGACAGAATTTTGATTTTCTGAATTTTGTTTTTGAAAATTTACGCCATTTGTATCAGGGGTTTTCAGTATTGTATACAATGTGTACTTTAGGTTTATTATTTTCTTGAAAAAACACTCAAAATTTGATATTTTACGTTTCAAGGTACGTAGAATCCAAAAATCGAAATTATTCATGTCACCGTCAATCAGGGCCGGATTAATCTTCCGCGTGGCCCGTTTGGTGCAGTGGCAACCAGTTTCACATTAATTTTCCATACATGAGGGGACGTATTTCTATCAACATCTGGCACGAGATGAGCTTTTGGTGCAGTTGCAACCAGTTTGACATTAATTTTCCATACAGGGGACGTATTGCTATCATCATCTGACACGACATGAACGTTTGGTGCAGTGGCAACCAGTTTGAAATTAATTTTCCATACATGAGGGGACGTATTGCTATCATCTGACTCGAGATGAACGTTTGGTGCAGTGGCAACCAGTTTGACATTAATTTTCCACACAAGGGACGTATTACTATCATCGTCTGACACGAGATGAACGTTTGGTGCAGTGGCAACCAGTTTGTCATTAATTTTACATACATGAGGGACGTATTGCTATCATCGTCTGACACGAGATGAACGTTTGGTGCAGTGGCAATCAGTTTGTCATTAATATTCCATACAGGGGACGTATTGCTATCATCATCTGACACGAGATGACCGTTTGGTGCAGTGGCAACCAGTTTGACATTAATTTTCCATACAGGGGACGTATTGCTATAATCGTCTGACACGAGATGAACGTTTGGTGCAGTGGCAATCAGTTTGTCATTAATTTTCCATACATGAGGGGACGTATTGCCATCGTCATCTGACACAAGATGAACGTTTGGTGCAGTGGCAACCAGTTTGTCATTAATTTTCCATACATGAGGGGACGTATTGCTATCATCATCTGCAACCTTTTTTTGGCAACAGAAATACAAATAAAATTTGGTACAATTTCGTTTTCTCTCTTCTAATTCTATTTTTGTTTATTATTTTCAACCATGAATCTTTAACTTCTAAAGGACCACGAAAAAATTACCCTTTGCTCCCTCAAGAAAGAAAATTATTTTTTATTTCAAAGTACCTACCTACGTAGAATCTAAATACAAAAGTACTTTTTATATTTTTTAAAGCTAATCACAATACGCAAAGGATTGCAGATGCCATTTGAACACACGGGGCTCAGGGTTCATAGTGGCCATTTTGACTGATATATCTGCATATGCGTAAGGGTTTGCTAACTCTCTGAAAGAGATATGAATAGTTTGCCCGGTGTGTGGCACTAAAATGCATATATTGGTAATAATGTGTCATTAAAGGATAATGTTTTTTATATGCAATTAGAATTCAAAATATTGCGAAGCACAACTCTTATTTGAGAAAATAATGTTGGTATGAGCTTACAACAATTTGTTTCACCTACTACAAGAACTTTTGGGGCGTGAACTCTTCTCCAGTCCCCCCTGGGGGATCCGCCCCTGTAATTTTCCAACGTCCTTCCCGATTTTGATAAAACTTAGTATTTACCAAATTTGATTAATAATTGGGGCCTTTTGGGTAACCTCGGGCCTCATAATGGCCATTTTTACTGGGTGAAGGCCGCAGTTCATAGAACTACTTGTAATATTCAACGTTTTCCGACATTATTATTTTTGGAACCCCTTCTGCAATTGTGATTATCCTAGAGTTCCCTTGTGGTTAGATGTCAATTTAGACATCTTTGTTCTGAGTTTGATGTGCCCTAATTGCATTTACATATTTCTTGAAACTAAATTTCTGCAATTTGCCAAAAAAATACCCTTTGCAAAGTTTATCAAAGAGCCTTTTCTTCATTTCGAACTTTGAAGACATTTTGTTTTTAAATTAAAAATTTGTCTTTCAAACATCTCCAGGTCCTGTCAACTAGTAGTGGCTCTATGAACTGTGAACTTCACGTAGTCAAAATAACCAAAATGAGGAATGATTGGACCAATAGGGCCCAAAAACTAATTCTGGGAACATAATAAATGTTCATTTTGGTTTCATCAAAAATCGGAGAAGACCATTGAGACTGATCGTGGATTGAAGTTCACATTGAGAACTACAACTCAAGAGGTCGTTTTGATCTGTACATACCAACCTGATTCATATAAAAATTTCTTTAGGAGATATACAAAAAATTAAAATCTACCCAGATCCTAGAAAGTTATTTTTCGGTAACGCCTTTAAGCAAAAAAAAAAAAAAAAAAAAAANAAAAAAAAAAAAAAAAAAAAAAAAAAAAAAAAAAAAAAAAAAAAAAATGACGGATTGTGTCGAACTCCAAGAAAAACGTAAACCCGGTGTGAAATTCCGTTACATGTTTACGAAAATAACGGATTTGCGTTTTTCGAGTTCGAGACATTTTGATTCAGGTTACCGTTAAAATCAGTTATATTTACCAAAATATCCGACTCGATTAGCTCAGTTCGTTAATCATGAGGTTTCGTGGCGAGGGTAGGCGGTTTAAGCCAAATAAAAAGTTAAAATTGATCAGTTCTAAAATTGTGACAGCGTTTCCAACACAAAGCAATTCGTTTTTTTAAGAAAATAAAAGTACTTAAAATCCAAATTTAAACCCACCTAGATTCTAATAGCACACTGAAGAAAATAACTGAATTAAAAATGACTCAATCTTGGAAAACACAGAACCTCGTAAGTAAATGCAATAACTCGGAAAATTAAAAATATTAAGATTAAAATAAAAATCTTGTATACTCCTATGACCGTTCTGTTAAAACTTCTACCACTCTTAGCAGCGCACAACGAACTAAATACTAAATAGATTACCGGACAATTGTATACTAAAATCAAGAACTGGTTTTCTTCTTAAAGAAATTCTTTTTTGAAGAGCGCACATTTGGGTTAGGACTTGGGACTGATAGGCGTCTACAGTGTGGTTCATGGGAACTGTGTGCAAAAAAATTAAGATTTTATTCTTTTTGGTGAGCAAGCTATTCGCAAAAACTCTGTCAATTTAGGATATTTCAATTTTTCATTTGTTCATTAGTGGTATCATCGAGTCCGATGGTGTCTGGGACTACAGCTCTAAGTAAGTTGTTTACTGTTTTTTTCTATTTGGTTCAAAATAATCTTAAATTGAGAACGGTAATAGCTAGAACTTTAAACTTGGTGTCTATTCATATCAATTTCATACAAAAAATTGAAAAATACAACTTAGGTTGAAGTGTAATATATTGTTTGCCGCTTATTAGCGGTTGAAGGCCGCTTTTTGACGGTTCTGCCTAAAACCAGAATGGAAAAAGCTAGAACTTGAAATTTGGTGCCTATTCATATCAATTTCATACAAGAAATTGAAAAATACAACTTAGGTTGAAGTGTAATGTATCGTTGGCCGTTAATTAGCGGTTGAAGGCTACTCTTTGGCGGTTCTGCTTAAAACCAGAATGGAAAGAGCTAGAACTTGAAATTTGGTACCAATTCATATCAATTTCATATAAGAAATTGAAAAATTGAAAAATAAAACTTAGGATGAAGTGTAATTGTATTATTACTTCAAAACGTGTTTTGGCATTGAAAACTCGACATGGAAAATTTCAGCCCATTACAATACTTTCTTCTTTTTTTATAGATAAGGAAAGTCGTGTGATGTTCTCAGCAGATTTTTTTAGCTAGTAAAATAATAAATTCATTTTTTTTTTGTTTTTTTTTTTTTTTTAAAAAAAAATTTAATTGTCATCCTACATCTTTCCTTGGAGGCTGATAATTGATATGAACCCTCAGAACCATGTCAATCACTGAAATACATCAGTAGCACAAGGAGATAAGTTACAAAACGTAATTACATTGCCGTGTTGCTTTCCGTGTTATTTCACACCCTCAATTAAGCCAGATGTATGAGACTGTAGCTCTAAAGAAGTCGTTTACTGCTAATTGTCATTATATTTATATGTATGTCAATTTTTGTAAAGGAAAAGTAAATACGCTTTGGAAGCTTTTCGCATTAGTTCAGGCGACTTTCATAGGACTGCCATTCTGGTAACAGTGGTAACGCAATATTTCGTTCAGAAACCTGAATTTTCTAAACGAAAATTCAATACTCTTTAACCACTCAATTACCCAGGGCCATTTTTATAATTGGGCAAAGTGGGCATTTGACCGGGGGAAAATTCTCAGGGAAAGAAAATTGTCCGCATATGTTCGCAATGTTCTAAATGATCATTTTTATATGATTGAGAAACATTTATTTTTGATCGCTTTGACCTTTTTAAAATTCGAACTCCAATGGTGTTTTTTGGAACAAAAAAAATGGACATTGGACTAGTAAGAATGGAACGCATTTTTGTTTCCGATGAGGCGACAACGACAATGGTCAAGACAATGCAAGTGGTCGCAGATTATTCAGTTGTCTTTATTTTGTCCATTGAATGCCGTATGTGTAGAAGTTACATGCTTTTCATTAATTCGTTCATTGTGCTGAGTGCGATGGTTATATTGTTTACGTCTTGCTCGCCCCCCCCCCCCTTAACTTAACACTGGCTCCACCCTATATGTATTTGTGAATTGTAGGTCTGCAAAATAAACAGGTTGTACCTTGTACCGTCTCTTTAAGATGAGCATGAGAGAGGTAGAAGAGGTTTCTTGGTCTATTTTAATAGTTGGTTCTTTGTTTTTGTTTGTGATAATCATTAGAGGTATAAGGTCATTGACTAGCAGAATCTTAGAGGTTAGAGGATCAAACTTGGGTTGGATATGATCATGAAGCTTCATTTTGGTCCTTCGATGACAATGGGTACAGAATGTGTCTCTAGGATTCTTTCAAGCGTTAACATTTATTTCGTCTATAGCATTTATTTATCCAGCTTCATTTGGATCCATCGATGACAATTGGTACAAAATGCGACTCTGGGATTCTTTCAAGCGTTAACATTTATTTAGCTTCATTTTGGTCCATCGATGACAATGGGTACAGAATGCGACTCTAGGATTCTTTCAAGCGTTAACATTTATTTCGTCAATAGCATTTATTTATTTAGCTTCATTTGGGTCCATCGATGACAATGGGTACAGAATGCGACTCTAGGATTCTTTCAAGCGTTAACATTTATTTCGTCAATAGCATTTATTTATTTAGCTTCATTTGGGTCCATCGATGACAATTGGTACAGAATGTGACTCTAGGATTCTTTCAAGCGTTAACATTTATTTAGTTTCATTTTGGTCCCACGATGATAATGGGTACAGAATGCGACTCTAGGATTCTTTCGAGCGTTAACATTTACATTTATTTCGTCAACAGCAGTCCTCCCGGTCTAAATTGATCATTATAGAAAATAATAAATTAAATCAAAGCTATGTAATTATTTTCTCCCAAAAGTTTTTCTACGCTTCTTCACTAATGAACAGATAAATTTTTAATATGCTTTTCCCTATGATTTTTCTTCCTTCAATTCAATTCTTTCATCAACAGCAGTGGAGGTAGGTGGATAGAGTTGTAGGGATGGGATGGAGGTAGCGTTTGTGTTTTTAAAATCTGATGATGAATTATTTATGTTTGTATTTCTTTATTCCTTCTTTTACTTTTGATCGGATTTTTCAAATCATGTTGATGGAACACGTATCGAATATCGGTAGCGCTATTAGCCCAGTCAAATTAGATTTTCGCCTAGAATAAATTTGTAAAATGCGGAAACTGATTTTATTTCACGTGGGCATCCCGAATAATAGTAATCTACCGACTAGAGGATCAAGATGATCAGGTGTTCACGTTAGTGTTGTAGTCATTTATTGAAAAAATATCTTAAATTTTAATAAATAATTTTCAAAAAATCCCGGGGTCCCTGGCTCGGGGGGGGGCAACGCCCCCCAATTTTTCAAAATCGAAAAGCCCTTAACACCAGCCATAACATATCAGTTATACGTTTCTACAACAAACCGCTGAAAAGATAAAAATAATTTTCAAAAAACACAATATTGGGCCCCTAGGGGGCCCTAAAATATCCTAAAAATGTCGTCAAAATCGATTGAAAATTGTGGCTTGTATCGCGTAACAAAAATACAGACATACATCCGATTTTGACGAAATTTTTAGGATATGAAGGAAATAAGGAAATTTGCTGTATAGTTTTTGGAGGCACTGGGCCCCTGGGGGAATGGAGGCCCAATATTGTGTTTTTTGAAAATGATTTTTATCTGTTCAGCGGTTTGTTGTAGAAACGTATAATTGATATGTTATGGCTGGTGTTAAGGGCTTTTCGATTTTGAAAATATTGGGGGCAATGCCCCCCCCGGGAAGCCAGGGACCCCGGGCTTTTTAAAAAATTATTTATTAAAATTTGAATAAGATATTTTTTCGATAAATGACTACAACACTAACGTTAACACCTGAACATCTTGATCTACTAGTCGGTAGAACGTTTATGATGTTATTTAAGTTGAATTTATGAATCACGATTTGAATTTTTTAAATTTTGGTTTTTCATCAGTGTCGTGTAAGCTTACCCCTCGTATTTTTTTCGTGATGATTGGAACAGTTCATTATAGTAAATTATAAAATAAAATTGAAAATTATTGATTCAGAATTTGATTGGTAAAATTAATTATATATGTTGGTGATCTTTCAACAGTGCTCAGACTATCATCATCAGACGGGAGCTACAATAGAACAATGTAAATACTAAATAGGCTCCAATCTCGAAATCGCTCATTGTGCTAGAAAAATCAGCACATCGCGATGTGGTTGCACCCCCCCCACAAATCCCAAAATTCCCAAAAAAAGTGCCTATTATTATTTTTTTTTTTAAAAAAAAAGGTTTTCCCAAAGCAGAGAGGTTAGGAAACATTTTTACAGCCATGCCTCCCCTGAAAAAGCCTATAGGTAAAAGAAAATATCTATTTAAAGTCAACTTGGAGTCATTGAAGTATTTTGCACAATAACACATGACGATGAGGTCGTATTTTCGCTCAATGAGCGATTTGGAGGTTTGAACGTAACATGAACACTAAGTAGAATGCATAAAAACTAAACAAAGTCTATTACTATGGCAAATGCTCAGAGGTTGAGGTATTTGCTCCACCCGTAGAGCAGATGACATGCTACAAAATGTGTTGGGTTTACTCCAAGATGTATAGATAAAAATCGGAACATTTTGCCTATACTATGAAGCATTTTCTTTGTTTTATTCATTCTACTCACAACCATAGCTCTGGTCTGATGATGACAGTCTGAGTACAGTTGAAATCTCATTACCAACTTAATTATTTTAATGTTACTAATTAAAATCTGAATCGACATTGTCATTTATTTACACTTTTCAAATTATTACTTTTACCAATAAAATTTCAATGCGTTTAATAAATAGCTCTCAGTAGTAGGTACAGAGTTTTGGGAAACCCAATATACATAATTTTCATTTGATTTGCAAAATTTCAATGCGTTTAATAAATAGCTCTCAGTAGTAGGTACAGAGTTTTGAGAAACGCAGTATACTTAATATTCATTTGATTTGCTTAATAAATAGCTCTCAGTAGTATGTACAGGGTTTTGGGAAATCCAGTATACTTAATTTTCATTTGATTTGCAAAAGTTCAATGCGTTTAATAAATAACTCTCAGTAGTAGGTACAGAGTTTTGGGAAACCCAGTATACTTAATTTTCATTTGATTTGCAAAATTTCAATGCGTTTAAAATAATAGCTCTCAGTAGTAGGTACAGAGTTTTGGGAAACCCAGTATACTTAATTTTCATTTGATTTGCAAAATTTCAATGCGTTCAAAATTCTGCAGTAAGAAGTAGGTAGGACTTTTGGCAAACCCTCTATATAAAACTTTCAATTGATTTGCAGTTTTGTTTTTCTCTCTCTCAAAAAAAAAAAAATAAAATAAAAAAAAAATAAACAACAACCTTATTCTATCATTGAAAAAATTCAACGAGAAAACTACAAACTTTATTTTTACTTTTATCTTCTTCTTTTATGTGAGGAAAACCACAAAAGTCTTTAGGGCTTAATCAAGAGGAGTATCAAAGGATTACTTTTGAGAAAAATATAAGAATTTCTAACACCATTTTAAACTTTTATCTTTTGTGGGAGAGGTATTGGACGGGTAAATAATTTTGTTCACACGTGGAGAAAAATGTACGGTAAAAAAAAAGAAAGAAAAAAAAAACTTCAAGGCGAGTTTCAGAATTCGCATTGAAGTAAGACTATATTTTTACTCCTTATTAATTTGATATTTGATTCTCGGTCATTTTTCGTTATCTACTTTAGTTTGTCCAGGAAAAAATTGCAAAAGGACCCTCTAAAAAGCGCCGTTTTTGGTGGTAACTTGCTTCCACTAGAACTTTAATTTTTTTCCTTTCTTATTACGCACCCACATACGAAAAGGGATCTGTGTGCCAATTTTCAAGTCTCTAGGTTTAGCCATCGTGGAGCTTCGTTGATTATCAGTCAGTCAGTATACCAACTGGGATTTGCTTCTTATTGATTAGATTGATTAGATTAGACATACCTCACCAATACCCGTCCGCCATTTTGACTTATGAACTATATTATGATCTACTGGTCTGATGATAGAAGTTCAAACCCTACTGTTCCGGAATAGCTGACCGCATAAATTATTTGAGAAGAATATTTTCGTTATTTCTGTGGAATCATTTATATTTTCAATTCTCTCAAGTTGTGAGAGGAATTTTCTTATTTTTCTCATTTTTATTCTATTTTTTCCTGAAAAACAGTAACTATGTAGTTTCCCTTTTTAAAGTTTACCAACATCAGGAAGAAGAAGAAAAAAGAGAACACACTTGATCAATATTTCACTCGGTGTTTCTTTTTCTTTCTTTTTTTTTTACTTAATTTATTGCTGTCTTAAAGTAGATAGAAACAGAAATGAGAATAATAACAGGAAAGGAAACCGAGGGTGGTTTTAGGGGGAATGGAAAGTAATGAAACTAACTGATAACCGCAACATCTTATGCATCTTTTCTAATTTACCAGAGGTATATAATATTAGTTGACCTCCATGTAGAGATTACGATCCCGGAATACCGGGATCCCGACCGAAAATGGCTAAAATTTTGATCCCGGGATTCGCCGTCCAATCCCGGGATTTTCGAGATTGACAGTGATATAATAAAAACAAACAAAAAACATATTTTTTCATTGAATTTCCAATACTCCCAATACATCAACCTTGAATGTTGCATGAAAGTCGATGTGCTGCCATTTCCATGCAATAAAAAATGCAAGACCCTTTTAAATTCTTTTCTTCTTTGTGTAGACCGAATGAACCGATGACCGATGTGTTGGTCGTATGTGCTGGTCGAATTATCCAAAAATAGGTACCTAGCCTTTTGCAAAGACTTAATTTTTAATGTTCTAATAATTACAAGTATATTCTAATATCTTTTTTGAACGTAACAACTTGTGTTCGGCTTGACTTTAAAATGGAGGGTTTTATATCGCACAAAAAAGATTCAGATCCTTCATCCGCTTTGATTCATTTTTTAGTGTCCAAATGCGGTAAAAATGCAAAGTGTAAAAAATGTGAAAAATCTCTTGGCAGATACAAAAAAGGACTCCACACACATCTTACAAGTTAAAAAATTGATTTTTTTTTTTATCTACTTATTGTAGTAACTACCTACTTCTACTTGATTTTTGGAAGATTCCCAATTTTTTTCTAATCCCGGGACCAGTCTCGAAACTTCGGGATTGTCAAGAAGGTTCGGGACCATAATCTTTACCTCCTCCACGTGATGTACCCTGGGCAATTCTGAAAGAACTGACACAGGCGGCGATTTTTTATTTTCCAAAGCGAAAGTTGACCAAGTACCACCAATCCCTATCTAAACAAAACTATCTTTTAAACCTCTAGATTTGAAACCCTCGGATCATGGAATGAGGAAACGGTTTGGTCATTTTTGAATGAAATTGTGATTAGATTGAACAATCTGAATGAAAACACATACGCAAAACGTTATCTAAAACAGTGTTTGTCTTTGGCCATCCAACGGGTCAATGGGCCAGTATGCTGGGCACATTGCCCGTTCCAGTTCTAGTAAGATTAATGAAATAGACAACCTAGCTTCATTTGATTTATTCTCATAATAACATATGTTTACTACATTTTTTATTATTGTGTGTGGGTTCGAACCCGCTCATGTTACATTAAATAAATATATAAAGTTCTTTAAAAGAATAGCAAATATAAAAAAAAAATAAAAAAAAATCGGAAGTAAGCTCAAAATACGCACATACAAAATAAAAACAAACCAAATCAGGGGAACGAGTTCATTGGTTATTTGGTTTACTAGTTACCAGTCTGTTCTGAAATAATAACCAAAAATAATCAGTGATAAGCTAAGAATAAACACATACGATTCAATTAAGCGCAGCAATCCAAAACCAATGCAGCGAAGGAGTTGATTGGTTTACTTGGCCCCGTCTGAAATAATAACCAAAAATAATCAGTGATAAGCTAAGATCAAACACATACGGTTCAACTAAGCGCAGCAATCCAAAACCAATGCAGCGAAGGAGTTGATTGGTTTACTTGGTCTGGTTTGAAATAATAACCAAAAATAATCAGTGATAAGCTAAGATCAAACACATACGATTCAATTAAGCGCAGCAATCCAAAACCAATGCAGCGAAGGAGTTGATTGGTTTACTTGGTCCCGTCTGAAATAATAACCAAAAATAATCACTGATAAGCTATGATCGAACACATACGATTCAATTAAGCGCAGCAATCCAAAACCAATGCAGCGAAGGAGTTGATTGGTTTACTTGGTCTCGTCTGAAATAATAACCAAAAATAATCAGTGATAAGCTAAGATC
>CM022882.1:11447777-11461799 GCA_012654025.1 Pachypsylla venusta | reverse complement strand
ACCGAACTTCGTTTCGAGAAGATGAGAGAAAAAAAATGATAATAAATCTGACTCCCACATTAATAATCATATCACCGAGGTACAAGCGTTTAGCCGCGATCAGAGTATGAACATAGAATACATATTAGCTACACGTTTGTTAACCTATATGTAGAACATGGGGAGTAGTAACGGGTTGTTAAGCTGTGTAGAACGTGTTGGGAGTAGGAACCTAACCCAATACTACTCCCAACACGTTCTACCCAACAAACTTGGTGTTCAATTCTATTAAATTATATCGGCATTGCACTAACCACTTTTGTACATAATTTTATTTAAATCAAACAAAAATTTTAATTTCCATACAAAAATTGGAAACTCGGCCGTAACTCGAAAACGGTTGGAGGGCTTTCAACTCTGATATTTTTTCTGGGCTCCCAGTCTTTGTTTTTTTTAGGGGGGGGGGGGAAGGGTCCATTCTTATCAAATGTTCTATACTCTTACCGTTTCTAATAGTATTCTATAATTTCCCATACAAAAATCGGAAAATCGGCCGTAACTCGAGGACGGTTGTATATTTTCGAACTGTGATCATTTTTCTGGGGTCTCAGGCTATGATTTTGGGGGGGTTCATTCCCATCAATTTTTTTATATCTCTTACCGTTTTGGCTAAACAATGAGGTTTGTCAAAATTTTATTGTGGCCGATGACGGATTCGAACTTGTAACCCTCGAATGGCTATTCACAATTTTGCAAAATGTGTCCTAAATGAAGGATAAAGATGTTACCTAAAACTTTCTCGCTTTATACGTTGTCGCGACAAATCTTAAGATATTGGCCAAAATTCGGAAGATTTTGAGCGAGAAATTGGAGAATCGGCCGGAAAATCGGCCATAACTAAAATGGCCGGACAATACCGTGCCTATAACCTTCCCCGGGTAAAAACAAATAAGTGTGTAAAGTTTCGTGCAATTCCGAGCTGTAGTTCGTAAGTTATAAGCGAACAAACAAATAAACAAATAAACAAACAAACAAACAAATAAATAAACAGACATTCACTTTTATATATATAGATTTGTTTGTTTGTTTGTAAAGCGAGAAAGTTTTAGGTAACATCTTTATCCTTCATTTAGGACATATTTTGCAAAATTGTGACTAGCCATTCGAGGGTTACAAGTTCGAATCCGGGATCGGCCACAATAAAATTTTGACAAACCTCATTGTTTAGCCAAAACGGTAAGAGATATAGAAAAATGTATAGATGGCAATGAACCCCCCCCCCCCAAAACCATAGCCTGGGACCCCAGAAAAATGATCACAGTTTAAAAATATACAACCGTTTTCGATTTATGGCCGATTTTCCGATTTTTGTAGGAGGAAATCATAGAATACTATTAGAAACGGTAATAGTATAGAACATTTGATAGGAATGGATTCTTCCCCCCCCCCCCAAAAAACAAAGACTGGGAGTCCAAAAAAAATATCAGAGTTGAAAGCTCTCCAACCGTTTTCGAGTTACGGCCGATTTTCCAATTTTTGTATGGAAATTCAAATTTTTGGTTGATTTAAATAAAATTATGAACAAAATAGATTAGTGCCGATATAATTTAATAGAATTGAACAGAACACCAAGTTTGTTGGGTAGAACGTGTTGGGAGTAGTATTGGGTTAGGTTCCAAAAAATTTTTTTTTTGGAACCTAACCCAATACTACTCCTAACACTTTCTACACAGCTTAACAACCCATTACTACTCCTCATGTTCTACATATTTCCCTATGTTCTAAATAGAATTGAACACCAAGTTTGTTGGGTAGAACGTGTTGGGAGTAGCTGAGTACCCGAACTTCGGTAGAACGTGTTGGGAGTAGCTGAGTACCCGAACTTCGTTTCGAGAAGATGAGAGAAATATGATATTAAATCCGACTCTCACATTAATAATCATATCACCGAGGTACAACCGTTTAAACGCGCTCAGAGCATACACATGGATTACGTATTACCTACACGTTTGTTAACCTAGGAAGAACATGGGGAGTAGTAACCGGTTGTTAAGCTGTGTAGAACGTGTTGGGTCTCAGACCCACCCTAACCTTGGGCAGACTTCAACACAAAAAAAAAAAAATTTTTTTTTTGGAACCTAACCCACTACTACTCCCAACACGTTCTACACAGCTTAACAACCGGTTACTACTCCCCATGTTCTTCCTAGGTTAACAAACGTGTAGGTAATACGTAATCCATGTGTATGCTCTGATCGCGTTTAAACGGTTGTACCCCGGTCATATGATTATTAATGTGGGAGTCTAATTTAATATCATATTTCTCTCATCTTCTCGAAACGAAGTTCGGGTACTCAGCTAGTACTGTATAAAATGTTCAAGCTCTGAAGAGAAAAATAACAATATCGCACACAAATTATTGCTTTGGTAAATTGTGGCTTTATAAACAATAAACTATGACATGTCAGCAGCAGACTTTGTACTGGATATGGAAGAGGAACAAGATACAACAATAGGTTTGGATTGGAGGTCTCCGCAACCTACTTGAACGAACTCTCCACACTCTGCCTTCACTATCTCTCGTATGAAAAAGAAAAATTAAACGCTCTATACAAAGATAAGCTATACGTTTAAGGTGCAAATAGAATAATATTTTTACTGGGTGAGATAGTATTACTGGAGAGAAAAAGTCTGACTTACATGGATTGGTGAAGTATACGTCTCCGGCAGAAGAATTATAGACGCTATAAGCTATACGTTTAAGGTGCAAATAGAATAATATTTTTACTGGGTAAGATAGTATTACTGGAGAGAAAAAGTCTAACTTACATGGATTGGAGAAGTATACGTCTCCGGCAGAAGAATTAGAGACGCTATAAGCTATATGTTTAAGGTACAAATAGAATTATATTTTTTCTGGGTGAGATAGTATTACTGGAGAGAAAAAGTCTGATTTACATGGATTGGAGAAGTATACGTCTCCGGCAGAAGAATTAGAGACGCTATAGCCACTAATACAGAGTTTAAATATTTATGACCTGGTAGCAGGGATTCTAGTTTGAAGCCATTACAATTATCACTGCGAACTTAAAAGATCTATTGTGACCAGTGCTTTGAGTATATCAGCCCGAGCCACACTTACAACTAGTAGTCTGTCTGGGTCGAATGTAGCCACAAAGAAGGTTTGGTTTATGAAGATATGCCCAAGTAACAAGTTTCATTCGAAACTTTGATTTTAAAGTTTCGAAAACAGTCGCTCAAAGATTGTTGATTTCCAAACACTTTAACACTTTTATGCAAGAATATAAGATTTATCAATCTTTAAATATTCTCAGACTTGAAAATATATATGATCACGAAATTTAACTATTTTAATTGGCATTAATTAAAATGAAATCGACAATAATTCCGATTTTGACATTGATGATAAAATTTTAAACATCTTGTAAGAACAATATGTAATAATACTGCTTGTATTATTACAATATGTATGTACTCTGTTTGATATCCGAATTTACGTCTTATTCTCCAATATTAATGTCGGAAATTTTTCAAAGTATCTGATTTATCTCCATGAACCGAAAAAATTGTTTTAATCACAATTCACAATTTTATCGATGTAGCATCGTATCCACTAATTGCCGACTGATGAATGTTAGAGAAAGTTGGGGGGATGTCAACCCTCATACCCCCCCACTCGCTACGCCCCTGGCTGTTAGGCTAGACACTGAACAAAAGGTTGCGGGATGGTGGAATTAAGGAAAGCAATGCCGTGCGCTGTCTACAAATAGAATTGGGAAAAGTTGAAGTTAAAGACGAATGTCAGTCTGGGTCGGTCGATAGAACTCTAATAAGTATAAAACTTCAGTAATTGAATCTATGGGTATAAATCTTTGTGTTGAGAGTTCCTTTTACCAAACTTTGTCATTGCTGGAAATAATTCCACTGAAAAGGTCGGTTTTTCTTCCTCCTGTAAAATTATTATGATGAAATGTGACATGCAAGGTTTTTGTTGAAATTGAATTGTAACATGGAGGATCCTTCTTTGTAAGTAAACCTATAAAGCTCCTCTAAGTTTCAGTTTGAAATGTCACTAGTGTATAGTCATCTATTATAGGAAGCAATGGAAGTGAAATGGAAGGATCACTTCTTTAGCATTACTACATATAGCAGATCTGTGGTTGATAGGTATCTCGAACGTCGCCATTTTATGTAAACAACTAAACATAAAATTGCGTCAATTGATTCTGTTACTGATGTGATAGGAAGCATAATTTCCCCGAATAAAGATTAAACACCCTTTCTTTTATTAAATTCTGATCCACACCCTTCCACACTCAGCAACTTCTTCACACTCTATTTCTTGACAAGATTTTCCTGTTCTTGAGTCAATATTTGACTCCATTAAAATATATATTGCGTTTCATTAGAACTTTATTTACCCATCACACAGATCTTCTATATGAGAAGGGGATCCTTGTTGTCCCTTCCCAAATCCTTCTTAATCCTAGCTCAACTTTGTGTGTGCGGTGACGAAGTTTATTCCATTTATTTCTCCCCTATATTTAGGTGCAGGAAGCTAAATACGAAGTAATGCCCCAGGCCTGTAGAATACTTGTCAGCTGTGGTAGGATTTTGTTAATTCTTCAATATGAAAAGTGTCCCAAACAATATTTGGACAACCTAAACAATATTTGGACAACCCAAACAATATTTGGAAAAATGTCCCAAACAATATTTGGACAACTGCAAACTTTCTTCAACCGTTGTTGTCGAAATCATTTCATAAAGATATATTTGCCAAATAAGATCTCGAAGACCTTTGGAACATAAGGCAACAAATACCTATCAGTAGCCACAACACACATGCAGCAAAAGTATAGTGTAGTGGACGTTAGTGAACTCCATTCTTGACCCCGGTATACATCCCGAAATGCACTTGCATGTGTGTATGTATGTATGTTCGTTTGTTACGTTTACAAGCCAGAATTTTCATACGATTTAGACGAAATTTGGTATACATGTTTAGGACATCAAGGAAATATAGTTTTGGGGGCCCAGGAGGCCCAATATTGTGTTTTTTGAAAATTATTTTTATCTTTTTAGCGGTTTTTTGTACAAACGTAAAATTTTGATTTGTTATCACTGGTGTTAAGGGCTTTTCGATTTAAATTTTGTTTTTGGAAAATGATTTTTTAAAATTTGATCTAAATGTTTTTTCCTATAAATGACTACAACAGTAACGTGAAAAACTAATCATCTTGATCCACTAGTTACACTAACGTCAATTAGGCATTAGGGCATGTAAAACCGCAAGAGTAAGTCAAGTTGCGAGAAAACTTATAAAACCCTATTTCCGGGCCAACCGGCTGCGGTCCCCTTCTAGAGTACTGAAAGACGTTCACAAGCATAATATCTATTAATGATCGCAAACGTATAATAATGAAGTTTTTTTATCGCACTTTTGGCCATTGTCATTTCGGGTACTTTATCGCTTTGGCCTTTTCATTCATATCTATTTTGAGCCTTCTTCGTATCAAAATACACAGTTTTGTCTTTTATTTTTGCCAAAATTCAATGTGGACGGCCTCTTTTTTATATTCTGAACTGGATTCTATTGAGTTTTTTTTGCTTTACGTACTGAAATTAACCTGATTTAGAATATTAAACCTTATACAAAAATGTTAAAGAGTGAGGGAATTTACATTGAACTTGAGAGAGATTCTATAATTAACAATAACTCTTCCTTCGTCAAATTATTTTTCAAGAAAAAAAAAATCTCGATTCCAACATATTTTGTATTTTTTCGAGGAAGTAACTTAGCCGAAGCCCTAAGAAAAAGAATTAAATTTGAACACTTTAGAGATTTTCAGATTTCACAATGTAAGCTTTTAAAAGAAACTTTTAACAGACTATGGGAAGTTTTTATACAAAACGGGGTGGTCAAAGTTTATGGTATTAGTTATATCGTATGATGATAATGAGGTGTGACTTCAGATGATTCTTTTGATTTTTATTAGCTGAAAAGATAGGTAAGTCATCAACATAAACCGTGCCCTAAAGTAATGCTAGAAGATGAGTTTCTGATATAAACACAAGGATCGTATTTGAATTGTTCGAAAGTTTTCAGACCTTTTATCTAGTTTTTGATTCCACATATGACAAGCTTGTTTCAAACCGTTGATTGTTTTTTTCCATATCTAAGTAGGTATCATGCTTTTCAATTGATCTGAGCTGGTGTATTCAGCGTGCATTTGAAGCTTCCGTTGTCGAATTTTCGTCGCTTTTTAGCTGTTTTTACGAGTCTTACATAAAGATTGAAATTAGGTTCTCATTCATAGCATAACCGTGTTACCAACTTTTCCTTATAGAATTTAAAACACGTGTAATCGATTGACATACATCAGATATTAGATACATCATACATTTGACAAAGCAGTTGTCAATAATTTGTTTATGCTTAGTTAGGAAAGGTGTTGAAATGGAAAATTCATTTGACCCAAATAAAAACACTTGTGTAGTTACTATGTACGTCAAACTAAACATCTTCAACCTGCTTTGTCTCCCAACACTATTTCCACCACTTTAGAGTCGAGTCGACTCACTTAGGTGAGTCGACTCGACTCGACTCATCAAGAAGAGTCGACCCGACTCGTCTCATCAAGAAGAGTCAACTCTCTACTCGCATCGAGTCACAATTTTAAAAACACCTTATTTGATCAGAAAGACATAATGAAACCAATTTATCCATACTAATATATAAATGCGAAAGTAACTCTGTCTGTCTGTATGTATGTATGTATGTATGTTACGCTTTCACGCTTAAACCACTGAACCGATTTTGATGAAATTTGGTATGGAGATAGAATAAACTTTAGGAAAGGACATAGGCTACTTTTTATCGCGAAAAAAAGGGGGTTGGAACTATAAACGGCCATGCCTCTAAGGCGCCAAGCGAAGCGGGCGTATTCTGCTAGTATATATATATATATAAAGTAAAATTTATTTTATATCCCAATCAGCATCTTAGGATAAAACCAATTAATAAAGTGGCACCTACCAAATAAACGTCTATAACTTCGGTGAATACTAGGGTCGCCAACCGTCCCGTATTTCACGGGACATACCGTATTTTTGTGAAAAATAAAATGTCCCCCCCGGGACAGAACTTTGTCCCGGTTTTTCTTCCAAAATAAACGGAAAATACCGGAAACACATGATCTGCAATTACTGTGTAGAATGATTAAGTTACCTTAATAATTATTATTAATAGATTTTTAAAAAAATATTTTTTTTATTATATTCACAAATATAATAACTTAAAATAAAATATATTTATATGTCCTGTGGCACTTAATTGTTATTATTTTAGGATTTTATCCTAAAATAATAAAAAAAATCCAAGGTAGGATTTTATCCTCTCAATTAATTGAGAATTTGACCACAATAATAGTACAAGCTTACTGCTGGGGTAAAGGGACTCGTTAGTCTCATTCGAGCAGTATAAATAAGCAGTATTATTAAAATACCGGAAACCACTAATAAACTCTGTTTACCGAACCGACTAAAATCTGTTCATTACTGGAACCAACTTATAGACAGAGTTTAGTTGGTTCCGTTATTTTCCAAATTTTGAACATGTTCCGTATAATTTCTTTTGTTTTAAGCATCCGAAGCCCAAACTGCTTTGTAGAACGCATTTTCTCATAGATGTTAAAATGGACTGACGTGAGAAATAGAAGTACTGTAGATTTGATCAGATCAGAACTATTGATCATGTTTAATTTTGAATTCAACTGCCAGGAATTTTACAATTATGTAAAAACAAAAAGGAAATTTTTCGCCATGTAGAGTCCAGTTCAAAATATAGCTTCAAAACAAAATAATAAAACATTATGTAGCTCTATGTATGTGCCTTATGTATTTTATGTGGTTAGAACGTTTTTACTTCCTGACTTGTCTGTTCTTTGTTCAATATTCCAATTTTTTGACAATAAAAAATAATTCCTCCGAAATGATTAAATGAGTTGCATGCCTTTGTCCCGGGTAAAAATCGGAAATCCGGTTTTTTTTAACCATTTTTCTGAGTTGTCCCGTAAATGTGGGAAAAAAGTTGGCAACCCTAGTGAATACATTCAATGCGTCGCCAGAATAAAAGGACATTTTCCTTCAGTAAACAACAAACACCTGGAAAAATCGAATTTGCTGATTTTATTATGATACTTAACCAGTAATACCTACCTGTATTAGCCTGCAACATCGAACTTAGGTGTTGAGACTGAAAGAGACAGTTTTCGGTGGTTTTCAGTGTGATTTCACAAATTCTGTCAAAAAGGAAAACAGGCTTGAATTTTCAATTGTATGTAATTGGGCGCGTCACGAAATATTTATTTAAAGTTGAATGTACCGCTGTCGGTTTTACCTCTTTTGGTCATTCTTGAATCCTGAAACTCGAGATTTGTGCTCTGGGGACATCAAATCGTGTTTTAACATTGAAAACTATACATCGAAAATTTCAGCCCATTATAGATAAGGAAAGTCGGTCACACCAGATTTATTAATAATTAGCCATCGTCTGTGGCACGCTGAATAGACAATAGATGGTAAAACCTCAGTCTCGAATGACCAATAAGTGTTAAAGAGATGTTAGGTAAGTCGAAAAAAAGCTACTCGTAATTAGACTCGTTGAAGAGTCGACTCATTTCAAAAGAATGATTCGACTCCTGAATGAGTCGACTCGTGGATGACTAGTTGTAATCTATTCTATGACATTATGACATGTACAGGATAACTCTTAACAAGCGAGGGGGTTGCCGTACTAGGAAAGGATACAGCTAGGGTGACCGGATCGCCTGAGTAGAAATAACGGATATATTCCCCCAGCTCCCGCACTGAGAGTGAACAGTGAATTTAGGTAATATACATCAACTGAATCGTATACTATACATCAGTATACAGTAACAAGGTGAATCATAAAGATATCGGACAACCACAACGGGAAATAAACGGGATTCAAAACAAATGATATGAAAGAAACCGAAGTCCAAGCAGATGATAAAACCCGTGAGGATGTCAAACCTTCAAGTAACACCTGTACGTATGGATACTGCGAGAAGCAAGCGATTCCCAAAATATGAGGAAATGTGGGGAAAAAAGTATTTTCAAGATGGTGACCTCACATGGCCCCGTCAACAAAATATATGGCTGGAAGTGATCAGATATCCTTTAGGACATACGTGAAGAATGTGACAAAAGTTTGGTCCCTATAACCTAAGTGGTTCTCAAAAATATTGAGGAAAAGCGAAATTCCAAGATGGTGGCTTCACATGGCCTCGCCCATAAAATATATGACTCAATGTGATCAAAAGCCATTCAGGGTCAGGCGTATAGCAACTCACAAAAGTTTGGTCGCTACAATTTAAATGGTTCTCAAAATATTGAGGAAAAACAAAATTCGAAGATGGCGGTCACACATGGCCCCGTCCACAAAATATGTGATTCAATGTGATCAAAAGCCGTTTAAGTCAGACGTATAGCATCTCACAAAAGTTTAGTTCCAATATCTTAAACAGTTCTCATAATATTGAGGAAAAGTAAAATTCTAAGATGGCGGTCTCACAGGGCCCCACCCACAAAATATATGGCACAAAATATATGGCTTTCCTTGGACCAACCGTGAAACATCTCACAAAATTTAGATCGCCATAACTCAAGCAGATCAAAATATTGAGAAAAAACAGAAATTCAAGATGGCGTCCGTACATAGCTCGCCCACAAAAAATTATACTCAAAGGGATTTATGGGTCAGACATATAGCATCTCTCAAAATTTTGATCGCAATAACTCAAGCGGTTCTCAAAATATTGAGGAAAAGCTATATTCCAAGATGGCGGCCTCACATGGCCCTGTCTACAAAATATATGTTTTTCCTGGACCGAAACCATCCCGGACATGGGCCCAACAACTCACGAAAGTTTCATTTTAATCGGATGTGTGGTTTAGGAATGCATAAAGGACATACAAACATTCATTTTTATATAGATAAGAATACTCGTAGATAGGAATATTGAGACTTATTCACAAAACAAATAATTTCTACTCTATTCGTTAGGCTGGAAATTTTTCATAAACCTGACAGCTGGTGGTTCGAGCAATTGATTGTTTTTGAAAAACAAAATGTTTTTAAGTATGTACCTAGTTAAGGTACGAGTATGCCTGCTGTTCATGAAAACAGACATTATGTTAAGTTGTCAACATAAAAAATAATTCTAATTAGTTTTGTTTAAAAAAAATGAGAGATATACATATTTTTCAACAATATGCTTAGCCAACGTCTATGGCACGTTGAATACATCACCAGTTCCCGCTCGATCACTGAAGTTAAACTACGTCCAGCCAGGTTGTTTCATGTGATGGGTGTCAACATGAAACAAAGTTTGCGCACTCGTGAACAAAGTTTGCGCACATCTCAACCCAGGCAGGATGAGGTCAATGTGGGTAGCTGTTTTGCAAGTTTCCAACGAATGGAGGGTAAAACCCTCGTTTCGAATGACCAAATGACGTTAAGCAAAAAAAAAAAAAAAAAAAAAAACTCCACTGTTGAAAGACCTTGTAAAATTTCCTCCCGGTCCTCTGGCTCTCCTCCGATATCTTGAAATTATTTTTTGATATTATCTGTCCAGCGTGTTTTTGGCTTGCTCGATGATCGACTGCCTTCAACTACTTCTCCATATACCTACTCATCTTGTAATTTTGTTGTTTTCCATTTTTGCAAGATATCCTGCACATTTTAATCTTTTTTTTTTATTTTTTTTGGTTAATGTCTCTTTAATTTGTCATTCGAGACAGAGGTTTTACCCTCCATTTCCTGGAAACCTACAAACCGGCTACCCTCATTAACTTCGCCCAGACTGGATAGGGATGGGGCGGTAAAATTCAGCATGACGAGGGGGCTAATCTACGTGGTTACCTACTTGGTAAAACCCCGCTGGACGTTGCTTAACTACAGTAATCTTACGGAAACTGGCGTAATCAACGTGCCATAGACTCTGGAATGTAAACCTTCTTCTTTCATTTTTGCATGCATGTATTTATCATCCAATTCCCTACTCTTCAATTTTCGTCATTTTATTCAGATTCAATAGATTTGTAGGATGTAAATTTGAAATGGAAGCTTGTTTTTCAATGTAGGCTGCGCCTGCTAATGGGTTGTTGGTGTTGTCTGACTCGTAAACAGTAGGGCGTGGGTTCAAATCCAGACAACCCATAGAATGTCATCCTCATGAATTTGAGATATTTACCACTTGGAGGACATGGAAGAGGTCCCGCGTCCAATGACAGTGATCCGTCCACATCCAAGCGTCCACATAGGTGTCCAATTTTGAGACACAAGCAGGATCTCGTATAGCAATATAATATTTACTCCAATTAATATGACCTCGCTCATTAAATAGGTGTCCAATTTTGATACACATCCAGCACCTTGTATAGCACATTAAATATTTGTGTCTCAGAAATGTCAAATTCTGAGACACAAACAAGACCTCATATAGAAATATAATATTTACTCCAATTAATGATATGGCCTCGCTCATTGCGGAGGTGTCGAATTTTGATAAACATCCAGCATCTTGTACAGCATTATATATACTCCAAATTAGTGATATGGCCTCGCACATTAAAGAGGTGTCAAATTCTGAGACACAAGCAGGACCTCGTATAGCAATATAATATTTACTCCAATTAATGATATGGCCTCGCCCATTGCGGAGGTGTCGAATTTTGATAGACATCCAGCACCTTGTATAGCATTATATATACTCCAAATTAGTGATATGGCCTCGCACATTAAAGAGGTGTCAAATTCTGAGACACAAGCAGGACCTCGTATAGGAATATAATATTTACTTCAATTAATGATATGGCCTCGCCCATTGCGGAGGTGTCCATTGTCCAATTTTGATACACATCCAGCACGTCGCATACCATTATAATATTTACTCCCATTAATGATATGGCCTCGCACATTAAAGAAGTGTCAAATTCTAAGACACGACGCCAGGAATTCGGCTGAAGGAGGCCAAGGAATTGTGGATAAACTGTCATATGTCTGCTGGACATGTCGTCTCAAAATTGAATGCAGCTTTACAGCTTCTCCGGGTTGTATAAATGATGAGTAAACAAGATCACTCCTGTAGTTTCGCTGCCAAAATGGTTTTTTAAGTTTCAATTTGTCAGTTTTATAACTGTCGTCATTATAAAATTTTGATGAATGTTCAATCATGAATGACAAATGCTTCTCATGAAGAATCGACATGCGTTCAACATTACCACCAACAATTATACTTTCTTGAACCTTGATCATAATTTTTTAAATATTCAAATGCTTATTCATGGGCATAAGCGAGAATTGCTGTGCGGGAGACTCACTGTCTATATCAGCATGGGGACGCCTACCAGGATTTCTTGTATATTCCTTACGACACTGATTATGCAACTACCGAGCTATGAAATCAACATCTCTCAGTTTACACAAGAAGTGTTCGTCTGTCTTTGCTTTTGCAGCTTCTAAAATAGATGTCCCCTCAATTTCAGTTACACATTTTGTAGGTAGCTCATACTTCTTTTATGAAGAAATCCATTTTCGATTTCCTGTTGAAGAAGATCTATGTGGACGGATCACTGTCATTGTCCCGCATTCGTTTTGTAATTTTTGAAACGTTTGTAAATTTTTGATAACATCAGCGATGATAAAAGTCATAACCTGTATTGAGAACCAATGGAACTTGTTTACATACTGTTTCAAATCTATTACTGTCAGTGCTTTCCTTAAGTCACAGTCACCAACTTTTTGAAATGATTAGACCGGAAATGGCCTTAATAATTTTAATAGTCTGATTTATTTTAATTAAAATTAATGATACACCTTTTCCCTTGTAAAGTTAATGTTCCACCTCTCTTTAAACTTAAAGGCTTCTCATCAGACATCTTTAAAGTTCATCCAAAACAAACAAAAAAAAATATTATTAGGAGCAAAGAATTAGCTGTTTTCCCGTGCTTCAATACGGTTACGAAAATCAAGAACAATTTCGAAATTGAAACTTATCAATTTTGGATTTTTTGGTGGAATCGACCCCCAGAGTGAACACCGCTCCTATTTAGAAAGTTCAATATTTTACTCAAGGATATTACTTTTTGTACAGCGGAACACCTTTATATCGAATTTCAACTTTCTCATTGGTTCAGAAGAGGTACTTCTCAATTCCGATTTTTTGGTGGTGGAATCGGCCCTATATCGGGCAGGCATCAGAATATTAAAATTTTTATATTTTTTATGGGGTCCTCATATACTGTTTTGGGGGGGGGTCCACCCTCAGCCATTTTTCGTTATCTCCTTTAGTTTGCACAGAAAAAAATTGCAAAAAAACCGCTAAAAAGCGTCATTTTTGGCGATAAATTGTGTTTTTCTGGGATTTGCTGTAATTTGCAAGTGGAGCACACCTAAAACCTTAATGTACATGTCAATACGAACACAAAAATGTATAAGTCGAAAATTCCCACGTAGGGGGGAGGGTTTCATATCGGTGGCGCATGGTCTATCATGTACACATAACCATACTCCCCACAACTAATTTTCCATTGGCTTTCTTTATAGGACTATGTGGACATCAACCAAGTAAAAGGTTACCATTAACATGATATACACATAACCATACTCCCCCCCCCACCAGTATCCATTGGCCTTGCTTATACGTGGTCATCAACCAAGTAAAAGGTTACCATTAACATGATGTACACATAACCATACTCCCCCCCCTTATATTCCATTGGCCTTGTTTAAAGGACTATGTGGTCATCAACCAAGTAAAAGGTTACCATTAACATGATGTACACATAACCATACTCCACCCCACCCCCCCACCCCATTATCCATTGGCCTTGTTTATAGGACTATCTGGTCATCAACCAAGTAAAAGGTTACCATTAACATGATGTACACATAACCATACTCCACCCCACCCCATTTTCAATTGGCCTTGTTTA
>CM022882.1:11377454-11391382 GCA_012654025.1 Pachypsylla venusta | reverse complement strand
CAGGGGGCCCAATATTGTGTTTTTCAAAAATGATTTTTATCTTTATAGCGGTTTGTTGTAGAAACCTAAAATTTTGTTATTTTCGATTTAGCAAAATTTTGGGTGCCCTAATATTGGGTCCCTGCCCGCCCCCGGAAGGGGGGGGGGCAGGGACCCAATATTTTGTTCTTTGAAGATAACTTTTTTAAAATTGGATTAAGATATTTTTTTTTATAAATGAGTACAACACTAACGTGAACACCTGATCATCTTGTTCCACTAGTTTTTATTTCTCATCATGTCCAAGAAATTCCTGTTTTCTCTTCTTGATGTTGGTGCACATTCATTTCCCATTCTCTCCAGCACTCTTTCATTTGCTACTTTATCCTTCCAACATACGTCACTAATCCCACATTTCAAAATCCTCCAAATACTTCATAACGTCTCTCTTAAGTATCTCACTTTCCATTCCATAGTATTGTGCAGAGAAAACATAGCTATTCACAATTCCAAGTCGTATAGCGGCTTCGATTGATTTCATATTAATTCCATCAAAGACTTCCTCTATCCCTTCCATAATACTATGTTATCCACTTTTCCTTTTTTTTCAATCATTTTATCTAAAACTTGTTAGCATTTTACATTTTCGTTCCGTTTCAATTGTACAATATCCCAATGGAGTTAATTGTGCGATTGAGTACTAACATATATTTTCTATAAACTTAGAAATAAACCCTCATAAATTACATAAAGAAGAAGAAAAAAAACTACACAAAATCGAATATCTTCCAATATTGACTACTGACTACTTCTCTCAAAACTGAATAAACATGTTTAAATATACAAAATTTATAAGGAAATGGGCAAAAAAAGAGAGCATGTTGAGCCCACTGAACCAAAAGGTAAACAAATATCGAACTTTGTAAACAGTCGAAGCTTAGAGGAGCTTTACAGGATGACTTACCACGAAGTAAGCTGCAAAATGTTCAGTCTTATGTCATCATTACATCTGTTCGTGGAGGCTGATAATTGACAAGGGCCCCAGAACCATGACAATCACTGAAATATAATTACGTCAGTAACACAAGAAAAACAGCCAGCGTCTATGGCACGTTGAATACACCAGTTCCCGATAGATCACTGAAGTTAAGCAACGTCCAGCGAGGTTGTGCCTGTCCACGTGGGTTTGCGTCCTCGTGATGCTGGCTATTTTTCCGGCGAAATCCAGGCGGGGTGAGGTCAACCCATTGTGGGTAGCTGGTTTGCAAGTTTCCAGCGAATGGAGGGTGAAACCCCCGTCTTAAATGACCTGCAGTAGATGTTAAGCCAAATTAAAAAAAAAAAAAAACACACAAGAAAAAGAATTACAAAAATAATTATATTACAGAATTCCTTTCTGTGTTATTTTACACCATGAGCTAAGGTGGACTTCTTAGAATCTCAATAATGATTTACGAAAAGTAAATTATTATTGAGATATTTTGAGGGGAAGTGAAAACACAAAAGTTAGCAGAGGGGAAAAGTTAGCCATAAATGAATTTGAAGAAATTACACTTTCGGTAAAAATGTATTGTATCAAAAAAGGACTTTTTTGCGGGGTCATTTGTTACTGTATGCCATATGCAATTTATTGGGAATCTACGTTTACCTATGCCACTTTATTATTATTATTATTATTTGTATTTTAGATTTACACAAATACCCTTTTTCTGGATGTTGTTCTCAGACTTCCAGAATGTAGATTCATTAAACCTATTTTTACAATTTTTTTTTTTAGTTTGCAGGCATTATTAGTAACAAAAAGGAGAGTATCTGACAAAGTTTATTCCTTTGTGTTCTCCACTTCCTCTCAAACTATCTCCTCCCCTGCTTCATTAAATCGTTGGAGACCATCAAACTGAAGGGTGATGATGTGTGTTGGGAAAATAAAAATGCCTCCAGCAATTGTGTAATCAGAGAATCTTCTCCCACCCTAAGTTTTTTACTGATTGCTGCTGATGGTTGCTAATTTCAATTTCCTTTATTCTTTTTTGAAATACTTCACTTTTCCATTTTATCAATTTTTTTTAAACATAAAATCACTTTCAACATTTTTGTCTTTAACTCAAATTCACTTTCAACAATTTTGCTTTAACTCAAATTCACTTTCAGAATTTCAGACGTTTTTTAAATTAATTTAATCTTCGTTTATGTACTTTTATGTCTTTTGAAACAGATATTTAATTTCGATATACCTACAAATGTTTCATAAAATATTTATTTACAATTCTTCAATCTGACCTATGAAAGTGATTTTGGATTTTGCATATGAGCAATAGAGAAAAAATGAAAGTGGTAGATGTTTGATTTTGGAGGAGGATGTCAAAGAGAACGTGGACAGAAAATAGAGAAATGACCAAGTGTCGAATGAAATCTCCCAAACACACACTACACCCTCCTCCCAGAAGATTCACACACTCGCCAGAGAATCATCATTCAATTCTGCTCTGAAAGTGAATAACTTCACACCTCCTGAAACATAGAAGTAATAGTGTGTAATAAACTGCTATTAATTTTTATAAAATGGAGGAAAGAGATACTTGATATCAATTAATGAATCATTGAATATATTTGACATTTATTACCATTCGGAAGAATATTGATGTACTAGAAAAACACACATCGACGGTATTCAGTAAGTCATACTGGTATGTTCGTCGTTCAGCACGTCGCAGAATGCTGTGAAAAATAGAAAGGATTGACAAATAGATTAAGACCTGAAAAAAGATACTTTAAGAGATATCCAGGAGGGCATGGGATGTTCCTCCTTCAGCTCATTGAATAATACCGCACAAAATAGAAAGAATAAGAGACTTAGGAAAAGATACTTCCAAGACATCATGGGATTGTCTACAGCCAGGGCCGTACCTAATTTTTTTTCTGGGGGGGGGGTCTGAAGTATTGACAGCCAAGCCAGGACTACTCATGAAAATGATCACACTCAGACCAAAGGCTGAAACACAAGATTTGGGCTCTGGGGACTATGAATCGTTTTTTTTTTTTTTTNTTTTTTTTTTTTTTTTTTTTTTTTTTTTTTTTTTTTTTTTTGCAAGAGTCTAACCAATTCTAACCTGAGTGTAGGAAGTCTAAGGGTATATATTATGTTGCAGTAAACTTGCAGAATCAGTAATTTTATAAAATTTCTAGGGATTTAGTAAAATCATGGAAAATAGACGAACGCGAGGATTTTCTACAAGGATTTTACTGAAATGCTTTAGGGATTTTATAAAAACCCGGATGATGCGACACGTTAGGTTATAAAATCCCTAAAGCATTTCAGTAAACTTGCCGAAAATCCTCGCGTTCGTCTATTTTCCGTGATTTTACTAAATCCCTAGGCATTTTATAAAATTACTGATTCTATAAGTTTACTGTGACATATCTCGTATACCCAATAAGGTAATTAGTAGGCTTTTCACCCGGATGAAGGTTTTAGCCACGTAGCTCGCGCAACAATACTATAAATAAAAGAATTTTATATATCAAATTTTATGGATATTTCAAAGTTCTATATAGGACATTAGTTCAATCATCTCATTACATATCAAATACTGTTCGATATCAATTTCTATTGATATTTCAAAGTTCTAAATAGGACATCAGTTCAATCATCTCATTACATATATAGATGAACTTTTAGAAAAAACGCAAGTTCGTTATTAACGTATAAATTATATTGTACAATCTGAAAAGTCTACTAATTGCCACTCCAGAGTATCAAATATGACCCCCTTTTTAAATGCTACATTTTGCAAAGAGAATATACGGAATTGAAGTAAAAAAAAAAAAAAGGTAGAGAAATACGAGAAGAGAAAACAAAAAATTACGTTAATTATAAAAGCTGATTTCAAAGTAAGGTTTCATGATTTATATCTCTTTGGAAAATAAAATTTATGTGTTTCCAGAGCAGAACGGAGCAGTGTCTGGGGTTTGAGAGATTTGAGAATTGTAGAGCAATATTATTAGGGAAAATGAATATCCTCAACGGAAGAGAGTATGTAAAGTTGTGGAGGAATGTGGATGTAGGTGCTGGGGAATTAATTTTGTGAGCTCCAAAACCCCAAGGAAGGGAAAAATTTCAATGTTTAATTTTATAGAATTGTTGCACGCATAATTATTATGGGTTGCTTCTTTAAAAGGTAATAATGGGAGCCAGCTCAACGGGATCAACGAAATAAAAGAGAATAAAAGGAGCGAGCCATTAGCATTAATATTATCAAGTTTGATTCGGATCCGGAACGTTGAATAATGTTAACATTGATGCAGCCGCAATTACAATTCTCTGCGCAACGTTGCATGCTGTAATGTTTCTTCAGAATCCGAACAATTCTCATTGAAAATAACATTGCTTCCTTGCGAGGCAAAGAACGATGTAGCAAAATTTGGTTTCTATGTGCTCCGTAACAAATAGATGCACCCAGTAATATCCCGGATACTCACTTTTTTTTCCTAAATTTTCACAACAAAAATTAATGGAAACACTCTTGGGGTTTCATTATCATCTCGCACTAGTCAATGTCAACTACCTATTATTTTTCAAAGCGGAATGTATTGCCCTCGTCGCCTCCCTAAAGCACATCACAGTTGCTATCTTGACACTATTGTTTGTCGATTTCTTTCCAAACCATAAGAGTTTTGCAGAGAGAGAAACAATAGAAGTCTGGGAATGTTCCAAATCAGAATATTGTTGACAGATTTTAGGTCCTATCCGGGTCTAAATGGTCCCCGAAACTTTTCGCAACTCTCACTCATACATACAAGGTTCCACACAAAAATATTAGTACATAAAAGACACAGACATATGTATGTATGTGTTTTTCTTTATCCCCAAAATTTATTCTGATTTACTTAAAATTGAAGAAGCCTAAATATACACATGCCTACCTTTCAGTACACGCCACTATATCTAATGTCAAATGCCGGACCGAGTCCCTGTAATGTAAATAGATTCAATACAACTTTCTTCCTTCCATTCCCCCTCCCACGAATAAATATTTTTTTTTTACCTTCCAAAATAGAAATGAACGACAAAAGAATAACATAAAACATTATTACCTAGTATAAAAACTTTTCGAAAGCTCCTGATAATCCAACAGCTTTCGACACAAACTAGAAAGCAGATAGATAGATAGATAAATATATATATTGTTTTTTTCTTCAAAGGAAGTTTAATTTTTCTTAGATTCGTTCAACAATTCAGTCACCTTTTTTTCTATTTATTTGTTGATATATAAAATAGTATAAAATCAACCCTTTTTAGACGCACATTAAGTGTACGGAAAAACCAGCGTCAATGGCACGGTGGGGTCAATGTAGGTAGCTGATTTGTAAGTTTCCAGCAATTGTTAAAGAGACGTTAAGCAAAAAAAAAAACAATGTACACATGGCTTTATTATTTTACTGGCTAAAAAAAAATACCTCCCCCCCACACATAAAAATTTAGGGGATATTTTTTTCCTCGTAACGATTCCAAATCTGGGGATTAATTAGATCCTAAATTTGACATACATACCAAATTTCAAGTCTCTGGCTCTTAACATTCTCGCTTAAAAGCGGTAAACTATTTCGGAGCTTACTGAGAGTACAAGTATCACATGCATACCAAATTTTAAATCTCTAGCTATTCCCATTCTCTTTTTAGACAGCAATATTAAAAACCTCTTAAAAGCGGCAAAAACTGCCAAGGGTGTATTCGATTGCACCCAAAAGTTTCGGGGCACAATTAGAGCCCAGATGGGACCTATACACTCTATACAGGGTGTTTCAAGAGGTTATGCAAGAAAAGAAACCACGCATAGTAGAGCTCTAATAAAGGCCACTTTGCACTTTGCGAAAAATAATTATTTTCGATTTTGAAGAGCCAACTTTGGGTGGCCCTAGCTACCTTGGGGTCCATTTCCGTGTAGGGGTATATAAAGCAAAGTGGTATATAAAGCAAAGCCTTTATTTGAGCTCTACTATACGTGGTTTCTTTTTTTGCATAACCTTTTGAAACACCCTGTATAACAAAATTCATCCAAATCGGTCTACGCTAAGTAGCAAAAATGCCAATCACGGCGGCGTCAGATTTTTTTATTCGATTTTTGGATTCTGCGTAGCTTGAAACGTAAAATATCAAATTTTGAGGGGGGGGTAATTTTTTTTCTTTTTTGTGACGATTCCAAAGGTTCATTATTGAAGATAATAAACTAAAAAATATGTGCGAAATATACATATTTGATTGTTTTGTTTGTATTTGTAATTTAAAATCCGAAATTAGTCATCGAAAATGAGTAAATTGAGACCCTATAGAGACACCAAATCTGTAAAACCAAAGATTTAGTCTTCCTAACAATCAATTTTGTCTTCCTCATTCTTCTCCCATTGACATCAATCATTTTCCCTCAAACTTCTTCAAAGCATCTTCTCATTCATCTCTATTAATTGTAATGTTAATGAGAATACAAATATTCCTAACTGAATATCATCTTCATTCCAGCACCATTTTCATATTGCACCCGTGGCAACCAATTATTTTGGCGCGTCCTTAAAACACGGGCTACGTCCGTTTTTGGCACCCCACAAACCTCACACCGGGGGCAACTGCCCCGTTTGCCTCCCTCCCCCTAGTTACGTCCCTGATTACCCACTCTCTGTCGCACCTTCGATGACGGCCTTTTTATTCGGAGTCGCCTCAAAGTTTAGAAAAATGCTTGGTTTTGCCGATCTCTGAATTTCCTTTTTACCTACTCTCTATTACCATTTGGATCAGTCGCCGCAATAGCGTGAGCTTGTAGTTGATTCCAAACGACGGCCATGGACTCTATCAACCTTTGCTCAGTTATTTCAACTCCACCATCTCCCTCTCTAACACCACCCTGGTAACAGACATACATATGTGGCTCTTTATTTGCAGCTACCCTAACATGCCTTGTTCCACCGGCCTCCGAGTCTCCTTTTGTTAGTTCTCTATTAATAGTTGTCGTTTCACACAGTCATTTTAACTCAACCTTTATGAAAAATTTCCATTTCATCATTTTAACAGCACTTTGAAAAGTTTTATCTCTGATGTACGAGAAGACATTGTTTTGAAAGAAAAATAGTACAAACTACACGACCCTAAGGTAAAATTTGCAATAATTTCTTTTCCTTCTATGTAGGTACTTTTGATGGAAAATATTAAAATTCTACTGAAAGCTTATCACCATAGGAAAAGTAAATTGTAATATTGTTCCCCAGGGAAACATTGTGGTGGTGTTCTATGCCGATGATAGAAGGTACCTATGTACTTACAAAGCTAACTGATTTTTTCTCTCTTTCATAGAATGCCTTTTGGTGTTAAGCTAATCTATTTATGAAGAACGAAAATAACTGTTGGATGATGAATGAGGAAATTTGCTCTTTGCGAATTGCACCCCCACTGACACGGCGATTGTGACAGATATCTGACTCTTTATTTGCAGACATCTTGTGCCATCGATTTCTGAATTTGCTCTCTATTAATCGCTGTTCTAACAGTTATTTCAACTCCAGAATCACCCTCTCTGCCATGGTTCTGGTGACAGATATCTTATTTTGTGCAGCTAGCCTAATAAAATTCCTATTGCCATCGATTTCTGAATTTGCTCTCTGTCATGGTTCTGGTGATAGATATCTTCATTATGTGCGGCCACCCTAATAAAATGCCTATTGCCATCGATTTCTGAATTTGCTCTCCGTCATGGTTCTGGTGACAGATATCTTCTTTATATGCGGTCACCCTAATAAAATGCCTATTGCCATCGATTTCTGAATTTGCTCTCTAGTATTTGCTGTTTTAACAGTTATTACAACTATTTATGGAGAACGAAAATAACTGTTGCATGAAGAATGAGGAAATGATGCTCATCCCGGATAAGTAATCAACAGGCGCCGCACCTCAACAAGTGTTGTAAATACTGGCTATATTAAAGCGCAAATATCGTACTGAGTTCATATTTGCTACAAAGTGTTCCGTGAACTGAACTGTAGATGGTGCTGATCCCATCTGTGAGGCGTATGAGGACTACTTTTTTTAATAAAGGCTTCAGCCATATTAAAAAAACTCCCTTGTTGTTGAAAATCCTATCAAATCTTATTTGTACACAAACTCATTTAAAACAGCATCATAATCTGTTAAGGGTGTCACATGTTTCGGGGACACATATCAACTGAAGACAATTTTTTTTTAAGATAAGAAAATTGATTATTTTTGATCGAAGTGATGAAGCCTAGTTTTAATCGCATGTTTGTCTGTCTCTCTTTTTCGACGATAACTCCCGAACGCCTTTTCCTTTATGAAATTTCATTATGTTCAAATAATGGTTCAGCAGGGTCTGAAACTAGCTGATTAATTTCGGGTTCTGCTCAACCATTAATTAAATGAGGTTTACAGTTCAAACAATTACTTATTTTCGGGAATGATTGTAAATTGCTGGTCCGAGGATCTCTCCGAAATTACTATCACCATATTTAAAGGATTATGGTAAAGTTTTCAATCACCCTTTTACCATTTTGAAGAATTTCAAATTTTTTATGTCCCGGAACTAATTTTCAGAAACATATAAATTTTTTGAGATTATTTTTATTATTTATTTTTATTTTTTTCGGGTATAGTATTTAAACCAAAACCCTCCGGGCTAGTAGTATATTAATATTCAACTCGGCAATAAAGATTGAGGGGTGAAAATTTCAACTAACTTCCAGTTTTGTTCCAGAGTTGGAAACATGTAATAGCATTTGTTGATCCTTGTAATGCTGTGTTTGTCTTATGATTTATGTTCACTGAAATTAAATCAACAATACAAAATTTATGAAAAATTCAAATGACTTCTTTTTACGAATGGTAACCCTGCCGTAAAACGATGCTCCCGAATTTTGATAGGTATTTAGAAAAATTGGCAATCTAGAGAGAGTTCTCGACCTACGACACTAATACAATAAATACTTACCTACGACACTGTAATAATGTAATATTGATCCGAAAAAAGTTCCCCCCTCTTTATTCTTGCCCCTTGTTTTCAAAAAAGAAGGAAGAAAATCAACCCCCTCCCCTCTCACAACTGGATATTTTCAGGCTAGGTACACGATGAGATACTTGCCGCTCTTTCTTTTTGTATCTTAAAAGTCTGTCGGTGATTTTTCTTCTTCTTTCTTTATGTAATGCTCTACGGATGGACAATCAATACTATCGATATATCGGAAAATCTTTCGATATTTTAACTTTTCGAATAAATCGATTTTTCCGTTCGATATATCGATTTTCGATATTTTCATATTTTGACCATTTGGCGGTAGAAAAAACAACCTGCCGTACTTACATCGCGAGAGCTGACTTTTAGGTTTTTATATTTTTTTATATTACATCAATATTTGCATAAGTATATTAGCAGTTTTTCCATGGTGTCCTTTTGGTTTATTATTTTCAATTTTTTTTATTTACTTAGTATTATGGATTTTTGAGCTTTTCTTTCGTCATTCCAAAGATCATGTCATATTGTGCTTGAAAATGACTTTTATATTTTGTCTCTGCGACTTCCCGTAATATTAAATAGTCTTGGAATGAACACAAAAACAGTCGTTTATATTCTACGTGCCAGCCCCAATGGCACGTTGATTAAATGATTACACACCAGTTCCCGCTAAATCACTAAAGTAATGCAACATCCACAGAGATTTTACTTAGTGGGTGACCACGAGGGTTTGTGCCCTAGGGATGATAGCTAATTCCAGCCCAATTAAAGTGAGATAAATATGGATAGCTGGTTTGTGAGTTTCAAGTAAATGGAGGGTAAAACCCCCGTCTCGAATGACAATAGATATTAAAGAGACGTTAAGCCACAAAAAAAAAAAAAAAAAAAAAAAAAAAAAAAAAAAAAAAAAAAAAAATCGTTTAGAAAAAACGTCCTGTTAAAACTGTCCACTTCGCTCAGTCAAATATACCAATTTTTCAATGTGTTTACCACTTCTTTAAAAGGTACTCTGACATTTACTATGATCTCTGTCTAACTTTCTATACTAGAAAAAGAAAGAAAAAAAAGCTGAAAGCAAAACCATTTTCAGCAGCATTTTTAACTGTTCTCATTGTTGTAGATAAAACAGAAAGGAAGCAGTCTAGTTATTGTTCGGGAATTTTTAAAGTGGTAGATTTAAAAAAAAAATATATATATAAAATTAATTATTTCGAACAATAAAATATTTGTTAAAATAAAATTTAACTTGTATACGTAATTATTTTGCCTCTATTTATTAATTTTCAAATTTTTTGTATACGATTTTTTAGTGAATTCTTATTATTTTTAATGTTTTTTTATGTTTGAATTTTCTCGTTCATTTCATTCACTGTTTACATAGTGTTTGTTTTGTTTTTATTGCTTTTTTATAGTTTGTTTACATTTTTCAGTCACGTGCTAAAGTTTTGATAAAATAATTTTTGATTTTTTTATAGTTTTTTTTCATACTTATCTATCAATATTTTCTGTATTATGTACAAGGATTAGCTTCTTGATTTATTTATAATAATATTTCCTTTGGCGACAGAAAATTTGTTAAAAAACGTATATACCTATATATATCTTCTGTTGGATAATTTAAGGTAATTCTTTTTACTTTAATTTTTATAGCAGCTATCTTGGATCACACCGGCTTTGCGTGCAACAGGATTTTTTTTTCGGGTCTGTTTTTGTTTGTTCGGGTTGCAACCAAACTTGTAAAGACAACTGAGTATCTACTTAAGATGTTAGTAGCGACCAGTAGAGGTACTACCTACCTACAAGAGTAAAATAAAAATACTGTGATGATTCAGTGTAGTGGCCCTTGTAATGATGTGATACCCAACAAAATTAATTTAGAAAATGCAATATTGTCCGTTAACAAAAATGTGAAAAACATAGTTTGGTACCGATGATAAGATCACTCTAATAATTATAATTAATCATTTAATCAATGTGAAACTATCATAATTATGTCCTTCTACGTTATACTTAGGAGAATTAACAAATAGCTTCTTGACTCAAATTGATACAAGTAAATTGTGGTGTTGGAGTCTGATTTTAGGTTGTTATACCAATCCTAATTTATTGAGTTTTGAGTAAGAACATAAGTGTTAGATTCTCATTGTGCTATATTTGAAAATATATCTGGTTTAAAATAAGAAGTGTTTTAGGCAATCGTATGTAAAAAAAACATTGATACAAGAAAATGATTGACGTTCCAAACTTCCATATCTAAGTTTCTCGTCTGAGAGGGGAATGATTCTATAAGATCGTTCTTTTCTTTCTTTCTGATTTTGTGTTGTTCTGTCGCAATGTTTAATCATATTAATAAAATGTTTTGTTAAAACATTTTATTCTGGAATTTCTATCTTTGATAGGAAAGTAACATGCTTCTGAAGCTTTAATCAGATGATGTTCATTATTGTTTAATCCCCTCTGAAATCTGTAAGAGAAAGCAAGCATCTATTACTCGTTTTCGAATTGATCACAACCAGTTTACATTCGAGTTGTGACATTTGCTGCTGCAAAATCTCTAATGGAGAATGGAGCACATTTTAAATGAATGCGCAGATTATAAAAATACATTATCTGCCATGTCCACCTTTAGATTTAACAATCCAGTTAGGTATCTCTAAAATTTTGGCGACCAAGTCTAATCTTAAAAGCTGTGTTCTAATAATTCGATTCCCCTGATGCCAGTGTCGTGGTAGCAGCAAGCGAAATAAAACTGCTGTTTGGGTGCTAAAAATTAAAAAATAGAGAAAGTTTTGGAAACGAGGAAAACAAAAACATAACTTATACTGAAGAAAGATGCATGTGAAAAAGAATAATAAAATCAAAATGATTCCGGAATTGACAAGAGTGGGGAAATAGGAAAAAGAAAAGGAAACATTTTAGTTTAAAACAAATGAGCTTCAAAATTATCCTACAGTATACGTAGATAGTATGCAGAGAGGAGGGGGTGTTCTCACAAGAAGAGCGATGTTTGTTGTGATGAAGATGGAGAAAATGTTCTTGGAGAAGTAATTGAAGATTTTAGAAGAGAGGAAAAAGGAATATTTACGATGAACAAGTGTGTAGAGTTGGAAATAACAAAATGGTTGAGAATTGTAGAATAATAGATAGTTCTAGCACTCATCAACAACTAGTAGTTGTATAAACTGTAGACTTAACTCAATTAATATGGTCACTGTGAGGTTGAGGGGGCACGTAATATATGGGCCAACAACGTATCAGATATTAAAGATAATATTAGAAAACCCTAAAAATCTTTTTCGGATTTTCGATCACATTTATCCAACTACCGCAGTTACAAACGAATCCAAGTTTAACATGTGGATATTCAATGAACGCGGAATTTGCCGTTCTATAACTAACTTCTGTTATTCTCGTAAAATCGAAAAAGGACAACTTTTTCGGACATATTTGATCTCACCACACATTTAGCTCACCTCTAAGGAGGGAGAAGACTTAGGATATTCATATTTTGCTTTGCTTTAAACCACTAAACCTTTGTCCAGATTTTTTCCCTATTGAAATCTAATATTTCTTTAACATCTATTCAGCCAGCGTCTATGGCACGTTGAATACACCAGTTCCCGTTAGATCACTGAAGTTAATCAACGTCCAAGCGTGTCGTTCCATGTAGGTGTTCACGTGGGTTAGTGTTCAGCACTCATGATGTTGGCTATTTTTCCGGCCCAACCCAGGCTGGGTGAGGTCAATGTGGGTAGCTAGTTTGCAAGTTTCCAGTGAGAGTAAAACCCCCGTCTCGAATGACCAATAGATATTATAGAGACTTCAAGCCAAATTAAAAAATAAAAAAAAACATCTATTCACTGGAAAAATGCAAGCTACCCAAATTACGAGGGCGCAAACCTACATAGTTATCCTTAGTATTAAAAGCTTGATATTGATTAAATTCAGTGATCTAAGATATCGGGAACTGAATGTGTAATTTACTAATACAACCATGCTGCAATCCTGTAAAATGCACTTTCTGGGTTTTTTAAAAAGAAAATTCAATAGTGTGTAAAAAAGGAGAAGTTGAAGGAACTTTTTAATCCAAAAAGAAAACACTCATTAAAATATAGAACACAGGAGGTGGAAGGGGATATCCCTTCACACCCGCTTACCCAATAAATACACCTCTTCCAAAGCAAAATAAACAGAGAACTGGCTGAGAGCACTAATTAACTTTACGAGAAAATATATTAATATTTGGGTAATTTTCTTATCATTATAATATTTATATAAATTGTGAGAGGGGTGGAAATTTTGAATTATAATACCACCTGCTACTGATAAGGGTTGCAGGTGGTGTTATGATGTTTATGAAAACCTGCACTTATAACTTTTAATGAAGTTTGGTGGAGAGTTTTAACAGACTCCGATAACTTTCTAGGAAAATAATCCAGATCCTTACTTACTCCTTTTCAAATCACTTGTCCTCTCTAAACTGAAGTACGCCGTTATGATTTGGTCGCCTCACACACAGCATTTTTCTCACTTGATTGAGAACGTGCAAGCAACTTTTTGTAGACGACTTTTCTACCGTTTGAATAGTTTCTACCCCTTGCGTCTTGAGTGCATCTCATACACTCTCTTAGGGAAAACCTTTGTTTGGAGTCAGTCGAGATAAGACGGAAAACTATGTTGCTCCAGTTTTTATATAAAATTCTCAACAATCAAATCGACTCATCAGTTCTTGTTAAAAATTATAAATTTAAAGTCCCCTCCTCACGCACCCGTAACATGGAGCATAAGACACTCTTCATACCTTCAACTGCAAACTCAAACTTATCTCCAATCTATAAATCAGCCAAACTATACAATAACCTAAAATTTTTTTACACTTTTCAACAATCTTACCAGATTTTTTACTGAAAAGGCTTTAGAGATCTTAAAAAAAAAAAAAAA
>CM022882.1:11360608-11375893 GCA_012654025.1 Pachypsylla venusta | reverse complement strand
ATGGGAAAGAATGTATTGAAAATGAGGAGGAAAAGGGAGAGAAAATACATCATCAATGCTGAGGAAGATTGTTCAAACATTTGTTACACCTTATAGTTGCTCAACATAAGATCTATTAGTTTCGTTTGCACCTAAGTACACTGCGTAGTATGAGAAGATAAAGTCAAAAGTGATGGGAAAGAATGTATTGAAAATGAGGAGGAAAAGGGAGAGAAAATACATCATCAATGCTGAGGAAGATTGTTCAAACATTTGTTACACCTTATAGTTGCTCAACATAAGATCTATTAGTTTCGTTTGCACCTAAGTACACTGCGTAGTATGAGAAGATAAAGTCAAAAGTGATGGGAAAGAATGTATTGAAAATGAGGAGGAAAAGGGAGAGAAAATACATCATCAATGCTGAGGAAGATTGTTCAAACATTTGTTACACCTTATACTTGTTAAACATAAGATCTATTAGTTTCGTTTGTACCTAAGTACACTGCGTAGTATGAGAAGATAAAGTCAAATGGGAAAGAATGAATTGAAAATGAGGTGGAAAAGGGAGAGAAAATGCATCATCAATGCCGAGGGAGATTGTTCAAACATTTGTTACACCTTATACTTGTTCAACATAAGATCTATTAGTTTCGTAAGATCTATTACCTAAGTACACTGCGCACTATGAGAAGATAAAGTCAAAAGTGAATGGAAAGAATGAATTGAAAATGAGGAGGAAAAGGGAGAGAAAATGCATCATCAATGCTGAGGGGGATTGTTCAAAAACAAACACATAGAGCTTCCTCCCCTCCCCGAGTATCATCAGCAAAGAAAAGCTTTTGATCTTTGTTTCCCTCTAAGATCTTCGAGATAAGGTCTTAAAGTAATTTGATTGTCTGAGAATTTTGTCATCCTCCGCATTCATTGGGTATATTGTGCCAGTCAATTCAAATGCCGGGAATGTAAAGATTTCAGTGCGTAAAGTGGTGTGGCCATATATGCCTTTTTTTCCAAAGAATTGGAATTACTAGTGTGAGACATTTAGTTGTGCTAAGTAAATATGCTTGTCGTATGTAGTTCCCCAAGTTATTGTTAAAGACTTTGTTCATGCTTTAACTCGAACCAACAGTTTCCTGCTCACGAATTTACGGCCTCTACCAACTGAGTTTTTGAGGCTGCTGGAAACACTAGTGGTTCAGAAAAATGTAAACCTCTCTCAATGTTGATGACTTTGGAGGGAGAGAGACAGAAAAGGAGAATAATTTATAAGTGGCAGCGTCTTAACAATTCTAATCTCTCACTTTTAATTATATTTGCCTTAATCCCGAGTCTTGTAACCTTATATTGCGCATCACCTCCCCCTCTGCCATTCTTCATATCATAATTATTCATCACGCTGCGTGCGCACACATTTCGCATAAGCTGTGTAGGTTTGCAATGCATTAAATAAAAAAAACATAACATTAAAGTCATTTGAAAATGACTTTTATCTAATTTGGGGATACTATGTCATATAAAACCATATTAAGGCAGATAAAATACTATATCTTCACTTGACTGTTAAAATTAAAAAGCTGTTAAAGCTGACTAGTTTCGTGCTCTCCTGAGCACATCATCGGAGCTAGGTTGGTCGATGACTGAAGCTGCTTTCCCATTGCACGCAACATTTTGTTGCGAAACGTTTTGCAACGTTTCATGCTCCGCTGTTTCCACAGAATCAAATGAGATCGAATCAAACTGACTGAATCATTGCCTCGAAACGTTTCGAAGCGTTTCGCAACGTTTCATGCTCCGCTGTTTGTACAGAATCAAATGAAAATGAATCGAACTGACTGAAACATTGCCTCGAAACGTTTCGAAGCATTTCGCAACGTTTCATGCTCCGCTGTTTGTACAGAATTAAATGAGATCGAATCAAACTGACTGAAGCATTGCCTCGAAACGTTTCGCAACGTTTCATGTTCCGCTGTTTGTACAGAATCAAATGAGATCGAATCAAACTGACTGAAACATTGCCTCGCAACGTTTCATGCTCCGCTGTTTATACAGAATCAAATGAGATCGAATCAAACTGTTTCGAAACAAAAAGGCAATGCTGCTCTGCCGAGAACCTCGCAACATTTTGAGGTGACTGTGTGTTGATTTTTTTTTTAAAAAAAGTATTAAGTTTCATTTAACGTCTCTTTAACATCTATTGGTCATTCAAGACGGGGGTTTTACCCTCCATTCGCTGGAAACTTGCAACACAGCTACCCACATTGGCCTCACCCAGCCTGGGTTGGGACGGAAAAATAGCCAGCAACACGAAGTCGTGAACCCACGTGGACACCCACTCTATGTACCTCGCTGGACGTTGCTTAACTTCAGTGATCTAATGGGGACTGGTGTATTCAACGTGCACCAGTTAGATCATTGAAGTTAAGCAACGTCCAGCGAGGTTGTTCTGTGTAGGTGTCCATTAAATACCAAGCTAATATTACCATATTTCTTCAGTTAATTTATAGAGTAGCCAGCGTTTATGGCACGTTGAATACACTAGCTCCCATTAGATCACTGAAGTTAAACAATGTCCAACGAGGTTGTTATTTCCATGTGGGTGTCCACGTGGGTTCGCGCCCTCGTAATGCTGGCTATTTTTCCGGCCCAACCCAGGCTAGGTGAGGTCAATGTGGGTAGCTGGTTTGCAAGTTTCCAGTGAATGAAAGGTAAAATCCCCGTCTCGAATGACCAATAGGTGTTAAAGAGACGTTAAGCCAAATTTAATATATATATATATATATTAAAAAAGACAATGCGTCCATCTCTATTGAAAAACTTTTAAGAGCTGACACGGAATTTGTTGCAGTGTGTTTCAAAAGAAAATATACCTTCGCAACAAAATGTTGGAAAGCAGCTTGAGAGTTTATATTGTTTAGGAGAGAGAGCATGTGTTTATTTTTTTGTGCGTTACTGCTCTAGCAATCGGAAAACACGAGATCATCCGATCGTCAAAGACATACAATAACACTTTTTTTTTTACTTTTATCTTTTTAGCGGTTTGTTGTAGAAACATAAAATTTTGAAATGTTATGATTGGTGTTAAGGGCATTTCGCTTTTGAAAAATTTGGGGGCCAAATATTTTGTTTTTGAAAATGATTTTTTAAAATTTGATTAAGGTATTTCTTTCTATAAATGATTAAAACTCGTTTGATTAAATAACGTGATCATATTGATTCACTAGTACACTTTTGTATGTATATTTTGTCTTTCACATATACTCATGTTAACTTTCAACAAATCCTCTATTCCACTCTCTTCAGTGTTTTCATTTCAGCTCTATCGATGCTAGCGGTCAACAGTGCCAACCCGTACAACGTCAACAAAACCAATACCTACTTTATGGAACACCCATTACTTGAAGTTTATACCGTCTAGTTAAGCAGAAAACAAAATATTATCAGCTCCATTGTATCCCCTTCTTCTCTTTCTCATGGCTCCCCTATATTTTCTCTTAAACCGACCTCCTACAAAGTTCCGGCGGGTGCGAAAACTTACACCTTACAGCAGACAATTTTCCCCTGAAATCCCTCCCCCCACACTTCTTTATGCCAAATAATATACAACATTTATTTTACTTTGCTTTTTGTAAGAGTTCCGTCTCCCTTTTTGTTAAATCTAAAACAACAATATAATGCCCCATTCTTGTTGTACTTCAAATTTTTATTCCGCTCTCAAGATGTAAGCCTGTATAACTTTACAAATTAACTTTGCCAGCGTCTATGACGCGTTGAATACATCAGTTGCCTTTGGATCACTGAAGTTAAGCAACGTCCAGCGAGTTGTCCCATGTGGGTGTCCGAGTGGTTTCGCGCCCTAATGATGCTGGTTTTTTTCCGACCCAGCCCTTTTTTATGGTACTATAATACCTACGATGTGAGGGATTTTGATTGACGACTTACAGGTTGCCAAAGCACCCAATCCTTTACTTTCAAATATAATATGGATTTCTTCATCGATTTTTTTTTTTTTGATTGCTATGTCAAAATCCACCCTGACGATACCTTCATTTATACTAGGTGTGTCCGTGGACAAAAACGGGCGGGGCCATCCGTTTCACCTCGAATTTTCGGGCACCACATAAACTTTAGCATATTGCTCCATTATTCCGTTAAAACAAGATTTTTTGAGAATACCGCACCTTTCTTGATTGCATCGTGCCGTTGAGTAGTAGGTCCTATTTAAAACGCAAAATAATCGGCCGAAAAATCGGAAACGGTTCAAGATATTGTTCCGAAAATAAATGCATGCACCCTTGGGGGTATATATATATATATTCGATATCCTTCAACGTTTTGAATAAACAATTAGTATTTCCTAAATTTTATTTTGCCCGATCCCGGATTTGAAATTGTAACTCTGGAATGGTTTGTCAAAATTTAGTAAATTATGTCCTAAATTAAGTATTGAGAAGCCACCTAAANAAAAACAAAAAAAAAAATACATAAGCCATATATACCAAGTTTTAAGTCTCTAGCTCTTACCATTATCCTTTTAGACAGGATTAATGAACAATGCAAGCATCGCTATATTCGATTGCACCCAAAAGTTTCGGTGCACAATTATATCCAAGATGGGACCTATATAGTATATACCTATCCATATCGGTCAACGCTAAATGGCAAAAGTGCCCATCTCGGCGTCCGTCGGAAAAACGGATTTTTTTATTCTATTTTTTAGGAGGTTTTTTTTTCGGACGATTCAAAGTTTCATTATAGAAAGTAATAATCCAAAACCTATACTTATAAAACGCAAAGCCTAGTTGGTATACTGACTGATAATCGACGTAGCTCCACGATGGCTATACCTAGAGATTTGAAACTTGGCACACAGGTCCCTTTTAGTATGTAGGTGCGTAATAAGAAAGGAAAAAATCGAAAGTTCATGTGGAAGCAAGTTACCGTACAAAATGACTCTTTTTAGCGGGTCTTTTTGCAATCTGTGCAAACTAAAGGAGAGATAGCGAAAAATGACCGAGAATGGGCCCCCACCCAAAATAGTATATAAGGACCCCATAAAAAAAGTAAAATTTAAATTTTATATATATTTTTTTAGAAGTACCACGGAATTGAGAAGTACTACTTTGGGATGAGCGGGAAAGATGAAATTCGATACAAAGGTGTTCCACAGTTCAAAAAGTAATATCCTTGAATAAAATATTGAATTTTCGAACTAGGAGGGGTGCTCACTCTGGTTCTGTATATATAAAATTACCTAAAATAATGTAGGTAAAAATCCCGTTCATTTAACGCAGGGGTTCCCAAACTTTTGATACCACGCCCCATTTTCTTGAAATGTCCAAGATTTTCTCTACGATTAGATACGCAATTGACATATTTAGTTCGTTGATACAATTAAAAGATAGATGGTTTTATTTATCAATTCAGGGTGTCCTGGGTGTCCCAAAAAAGGGAGCGGAACCCAAATCTTTAGAACGGTTTCAAATTTCGAAAAAAGCGCTGAAACATATATTTCTTTAAGCGGAAACTTTTTGTTGTGGTTTTCAAATTTTTGGCACTTTCAAGGAAGGGTAAAGGAGGATCAACTTTGAAATCTTAAATGTCACCACCCCTTTATAATTAAATTATTGAAAAGTATAAAAATAATTATTGTGTGGTTCATTTGAGATCGTTACTCAAAACAGGGCCGGAGTTATTTCATGTTCAAGTTGATCTTTTTAACCTTTCTTTCAATCATAACGTCATTGTGAGATTAAAGTCTCAGATTTCGGCTAAAAATGTCTCCAATGTTAATGTCTTATCAATGATGATTACCTTTATAAAGAAAAAATTCCATATGTTCGACCCTAAGTGGAGCTCATACCTGGAGTACGATTTTAATGTTCGGAAAACACTGAAAACGTTTTAGTATTCAAAAAATCTAAACTTAAATTTGAAATAACTCCGGCCATGTTTGGAGTACCTATAGATCCGAAATACATATAAATTTTTTTTTTTATTAGAATGAAGCCATGATTGCCAATGAACAGAAGTGAGGAAGTGAAAGGGGTAAAGTGTGAAAGAGAGAGACATATATGTGGAAAACAATAATCACTCCAACTTTGATTTCTATTTAATGGATTTTTGATTGCTCTGTGGTTTTGTATTTTTGACGCACATTATGAAAGGGGTGTGAAACTTTATTTGAGTTAGTAGGGTGTAAAAACAATTATGAACAGTGTACCCAAGTTGAAAACCTACTGATAATAACAAGTGACATTGCGGGGTTGTCATTCTTCTCTCTGCCTTTTTCTAGATTGTTCTTGCTGTGTATTTTTTTTTTTTTTTTTTTTNTTTTTTTTTTTTTTTTTTTTTTTTTTTTTTTTTTTTTTTTTAACCATATTGTAAACTGTCCTTTAAATGTTTTTCATTGTGAGTGTCCGAATTTTACCACATTATGGACCTTGTGTTCACACGCTTGAACACAATAGTGTTACTCCGTGGGACCGATGTTTTCACGTGTGAACACGAATTTTCATCGAAAAATGGTTTAATTCGATTATGTACACATTTTTTGTTTGTTGAAATTATTTCATCCTAAAGAGAAACATATCTTACACTATAGAAATATCTTAAGTCATGGATTTTTGATATTAATGATTAAAATTTTGGCCGATTTCACGAAGCAAACCTCGATTTTTGCCTGTTATGTGTTAATAGAAGCTCTAAGGCAGAAGGGCCGTGGGTTAATTTTTATGACAAAATGTAAAATGTGTTTCGTGTTTCGCTTTTGGCAGGGAAGTGACAAACAATAAAAAATTTCAAGCCTGTAGTACTTACCCTTCTTGAGATATCTTGTTCACGGACACACACGAACTAAAGATTGAAACTGTTTGGGCTCTGGGAACCCCAAAACGTGTTTTGACATTGATAACTCGACATAGAAAATGTTAGCCCATTACAATATTTTCGTTTTACTATTTTACTATCCTTATACTATATATAAGGATAGTAAAATCCCATGATACCTTTTGATAATGTAGGTTTAAAGAAACACTTTTCCTGCATACCCAGTATACCAGAAAAGCCATATACCATTTTCCCTGAAAGAAAATCCCACCGCATCTTGTGATATGAATAACATTCGGCTGATAAAATAATATTTTATGAGGAAACAATATCTATAAAATATGATCAGACCCCCCCCACCCCCACCCCCCACCTATTGTAACGTGACCCTGAATAACTTCAAAAAAATATACGATGGGAGTATTTATCAGCAAAAAAAAAAAATAATAAATGGGCAACTCTCTATTTTTTCCCTATCTAAACACATTGAGAAGTGCACCCGATTTTACCCTTTCTTTCCTCGACCCCTAAAAAAAATATCTCGGAAACTATTCAAGTGCTATAAACTTGAAATTATTATGTGGGGACGGATAGACCCAGTAGAGGAGTCCTGTACAGGGTGTAACTTTCCTACAAACCATATAGTCATATTAATATGTTTCATCTTAATATAAATGTTTTTGTAGACCAAATGTTCTTCTTTGAAGGAGAGAATTTTCAATTTTCTCTTGTTGAAAATAAAAATTCTCACATATGGCCATGTTAGGCGGGATATTTCTATGACTTGTTAATTTAATTTTTCTTTTTTTAAAAAAAATAATAATTTTTTTATTCCTATTGTAAAATCTTCGATGACCATCTGTTTTGTTTTTTCGCCGAGAAACTATCAATCTCACAGAAATGTTGTGGGTATCTTTTCGGTGTAAAATAAATAAATATAGGTAGCAACAAGTTTTGAATTTTTTAAATTTAAATTCAGATGGTAGGTGTCGAACAGAAATTGTTGGAAAATACAGAGAAAAAAATCTTATCCTCGGGGACGTGTTCTTCCTTTGAAATGCTTTTTGCAACTTCTTTTATGAAATACTAGCAGATTCATCTGTGTTTCGCTACATTTCTTACAGGAGAAGGTATCATGGGTTGGTGTTCAACCCATCCCTCCGTTGTAGCATATTTTTGTCCTATATTATGTTTGGCCGGAGGCATAACCATATCCATCTTAGGTCTGGGTGATTACTATTCTCTAAATTTCATTTTGCCCTGATCCCAGTTTCGAACTCGTATTAAATCTAAAATGACTGGTCTCAATATTACAAACTATATAATGTCCTAAATATGTCCGAATTTTGTGAATGAACTGTTTGACATTTTTTGCTTAGTGCTACCATTTGAAATGTGTTATTAGAACAGAAAACCCCTATCACATATGAATACGTATAGGTACAGACAGATTTTCGATTTATAAATTCACATACCTTCCGCTATCACAACATGCGTGGTTTCGTAAAAAGCCCTAAAAATACACATTTCTACATTTTCCTCCAATTCTAGATTTTCGATTTATAAATTCACATACCTTCCGCTATCACAACATGCGTGGTTTCGTAAAAAGCCCTAAAAATACACATTTCTACATTTTCCTCCAATTTTCTTTGAGAGTTTAATGACCCATAGAACGTATTCATGAAGCCGCGCCTGATGATAAAGAATATCTAATCTAAAAATGAACTTTCAAAACGAAACAAATTTTCCGTCACTTTATAGAAAATTGTCAAAAAAAACAAACAAAAAGTGCACTCAACTTTCAAAACTATAACAACAGTTGCATTCTATTGCACCAAATGAAAACCAAACTTTGTGAAAAATATATTTTACAACTTTTAATATAAAGTTTAGCCAACTTTGTTGTATTTTTTTCTATTCGGCTGTCGGGATTTTTAAAAGTTGATATTAATTTTTTTTTTCGAAATTTTATAGAGTGAAAAATGAGTTGTGAAAGTTTGAGAAATTATTTGTTCATGTTGGTAAATTGTAACTCTTTTTTTTTTCATAAAAGTTTTTTTTGTAAATAGAGTTTCATTTGTTATTATTTTTTTTATTTTTTTTCCCTCTCTCTGAGTGGTGTTTATAATTGGACTCAAAAGATGTTTGGCAGAATTTGTTTAGGAATATGGGAAACAACAAAATAAGAGAGTAAAGTAAGATCGATCGCTGAGTTTAGAACATCAGCAATTTTCTTGTGTCATTGTTATTGTTTACTTTAATAGTGTCAAGGCGTCAGTGACAAGACTGCTTAAAATGCTTGTGGTCTTTGTCTGAAATTATAGAAAAAAAATTGACGTTCCTTATTTTCGGGAAATTTCAAATAATACAACTATTTTCAAATAATACAACTTGCCCTGCCATGAAATTTGGTATAAATAAATGGACATTCCTTAGTTTTATAAAATTAGCAGATTACTTAATTTTTGGCCCCCATGACGGCACATTTTTAGTGAAGTCATATTTCACAGGACTAACTTATTATTCTGAATAATACATTACATTGCCATCATTGATAGTTTCATTTTCCTATAATTACTAATGTTGGGGTTATGCGCGTCAAAATTTGAAAACGATTTGAAATAAAAGGAGAAGTATGAAATCATAAACAAATTTATTTTATAATAAAAATCTCTGGCAATACGAACATACCAAATTTCAAGTCTCTATAGCATTTACCATTCTCTTTTTGGAGAGGAGTATTGAAAATCGTTAAAAACAGTAAAAAACACCAACCTTAGTGTAATCGTACAAGTTTCAGGGCTCAACTTTAGCCACTTTGTGTTGACCAATTTTAATGAAATCGGTATGAAGCCGACCCTTATTCAACCGATCTAATTTGAGATCATTTCTATTTTAATCAGGGAGAACGTACAATTAGTATAGATTGGGAATCCCTTGTTAGGAAAATATATTTTTTTTTTTTTGTTGTTATTCTTTTTTCTATCTCAAACATAATTCAAAGTCAAGCAAATTGTCAGAGGAAAAGATGTTTCGTGCAACTAAAACAAAAAAAAAAAAAACTTTATAATTCAATTGTCTTTACACGCAATTTTGCAAGCCGCAAAACTTACTTACTTTCACCTATTACTAGGGCCTCTACAATTTTTTTTCCCAGAGATCAAATTAGTAGGGGAAACTACATACAAAAAAACTGAGGGAGGTGCTTGGCAACCCCGTTATAACCTAGCATAACAATATGACTTTTTAAAGCTATTAATAGTCTAAAAGGTCCATCAGGGTCACTGCAGTTTTTCCTGAGGGATATTGAAGTTATACATGGCCTAAAGGGCCTCCTACAGGACTTTAGTTTAGGTCCATCAATGGCCCTGCTTATGCTCCTGAGGGATCTCAATGTTATACACAGATTCTCGGAGTAAAGTGACCCCTAAAGAACAATAATTTGGTTCCATCAGGGTTAGATGTTTCCGAGAAATCTTTCCCAACATACCATAAAGACCGTCAGTGGACCAAACTTATTACGACGAAGAAGTTTAAGAAAAAGATTTAGAGTTTAATTGTGATAGTTCTAAATGGCTTTACTTTGAGTTCTTTAGACATATCAAGAGTTTCTGCTAAAGGGCTCCCTGGAAGACCAGTTCATAAGGGTTGATGTCCCTGAGAAATCGAGCTATACATGACTTAAAGTCCGTCAGGGGGCCCGATTTTATTTTGTCTTGTACTTATATTCCTTTTTAATTCAAGTTTGGAAAAATGATAGAAACAGTTGATACGATGTTACCAAAAAACTTTTGGCCCTTAAAGGCCATTAGCTAGTATTGTCATAATATGCGTTTGATGTCCTGTGGCGCAGAACCGCCTATCGTAGGGACGCCCGACTTTTGTCGATGACGAAGCTTTCGATTATTTTTATAAATCTATGGGTTTACGAATACCGTTTGAGGCACGTTCTATATTATTTTATACAGCTTGTCCCAGAATAACCGGTTACCCCTCCCCCTCCATTTATCAACTACAATTAATTTATTGGGATGAAAGCTCTACCGTCTGTTATGATATTTCTTGTCAATTGTTTGACTATGTCATAACAGACGAAAGCGCTCGTGTCTCGTCAAATTAATTATATTTGATATATAATTTTTTTTCAATTTAATAATAAAATAAAACCCAAGATTTTGCCACGATGGTTAATTTTTTGCATGTGAGACATATTAAATTACAGCATTCAAACACAACTCCGAAATTTTATTCCGACCCGACCTTGCGAAAAATTCTACTTGGATTGTTTCGTCAAACACATAATATGCTGGTGATCACGAATCTATTTTACTTTCTTCCCGTGTTTTTTGTTTGTCCTGAGTAACATGTTCTATTCTATACAATTACCAAGGAAATATAATTCGATTTGCAAGGTAACAATGGCGTGCCTCCCTAAATGCTGGTCTGGAACGATAAATAATGGCAGGGGGATAAAAAAATTCTCCTTGTAATTAAGTTTTCCAACACGACAACTTTCCCTTTCTTGAAGACAAAAAAGGAAATAAGAAAGTGACGCGAGGGTTAGACGTATCAGGCGAAAATAAGAAAACCAATTATTTTCCACCTCAGGCTAACTAGCCTTTATTGTAGTCCATATTCGTTCTTGGTCGTCAGATATTGTCTATTTTTTCTTAATTAATCTCAAAAATTACATTCTATTGCTGTCTCTGTCAACGATACTCTCTTTCATTCCCTGCTGCCTCTGCAAAGTCTAAATTTAGGGACGATCCCGTTTTAGCTGTCGGACAGATATTACTGTTGTCCAGCAAGTTTAATGAATCATCGACCCATATCCAATCTGAATGTCATTGCAAAAATTTTCGAGGGCATTTTATACAAAAAAATGTCGGCACACATTTTCGGTGGAGTCTCCCCCGTGCAGCATGGCTTCGTGGAGGGAAGGTCTACGGTGGGAAACCTCGTGGAGTTTTCTGACAACGTGGCCAGATCAGTCTGTGAGCGTGGAGATGTCAATTGTGTGTATACCGACATTGAGAAGTGCTTCGACAAAATAAACCATGACGCCATTTTGAATAGTCTGGTTCAAAATGGTTTCTCAATTCCCCTCGTCAAGCTGTTTTCTAGCTATTTGCAAGAACGAAAAATATACGTTCGATACCTTGGCCATAAATCCGCTCCAATTACACCAACATCCGGTGTGGTCCAGGGATCAAAATTGAGCAGCCTTCTGTTCATATTAACGTATAATGAGCTGCTCAACAACATTAAACACTCCCAAATCCTATTATATGCCGATGATCTCAAAATATACAGGGTCATTCATGATCAAAGGGATTGTCATCTCCTACAAGAGGATCTTACCTCTCTATCTCAATGGCTCCAAAAAATCGGTTTAAATTTTCACCCTAAAAAATGTTACGCCATGATATATACGAATAAAAGTAACCCATATAGACACACTGCATAAACAATACCCGGATTGATTATACAGATCAATACAAAGATCTGGGCGTAACATTTCAGTCAAACTTAAATTTCAACAATCATATACAAGAGATCACAGAAAAAGGCTATAAAAAAACTTCGTATGGTTATCAGGTATGCCAAGTATATCTGGGATCCTGATGCCATTAAACTCCTGTACCAAGCCTATGTAAGATCTGTCCTAGAATACGGATCTATCATATGGACACCATCCACCCAGGTTGGATCAAAAGGACTTGAGAGAGTGCAATCAAAATTTGTTCGTTACTTGTTTCAAAAATTAAATGGCTTCTACCCCAAATGCCCCCACTATATGGAGTACAGTTTACTCTGTGAACATCTTCTTCTGGAGCCACTTGAGGCAAGTAGAACAAACGAAACAAATAAAATTTCTAGAAAATGTCCTTAATAATAAAATATTCAGTCCCTACATAACAGAAAAAATTCATATTAAAGTTCCGCAACCCAGACTCAGACCTACAAGCACACGGCGGCAGCTATTTCATGTACCACATAGGAGGTTTTCGTATTTAAGTCTCCTATTATCAGAGCCATGGATTTGTATAATGCCGTGGATCCAAAGCCAGTTCTCTTCAAGTGACTAAGTAATGTACAAAATGTCATAGATTGCTTCATTCAAATTCATCTATCTGTCATACACACTCATCATTCACCATCTCTCATTCACACCCATCATTCATTATATTCAAACTCATCCTTTTATTTCTCATTCATACCTCCACCCGACACTCATCTTTCACTTACTCACACATCACACACAGCGTCAGTAACTGCTCTACACTGCTTGTAATATAGAAGTGATGGGGCGTAGACGACTTATTTTTTTTTAAAAAAAAAGAAAGTGGAATGATGTGATTTTCGGATCGATGTTGATATTTTCCACAGGAGGTCTATTTCTAAAAGTGAGGTCTAGTAATCGGATTTTTTTTCTTTTAATCATTCGTTCTTCTTTTTATACGTATGACTCTCAAATGGCTTGTTTGATTTCGAACAATCTAGATATGGACCTTTATAATGTAATTCGATAATTTGATTTTGGACCCTATTGGGTCAGACGACCCGACGCCTCTTGGTGTCAACTTTATTTGAGTAATGTCTACCGCTGATGAAACTACTAGTGAAATTCTTGTCAAACCTTCTACACCAAGCCATAATCACCGTGTATCCAGGTTTTAGATTTAATCGATCATTTTATGGAGAGAAAGCAGTGCAATACTGCAATCTAATTAATTCATAATTTCTTCCAATCATATTACTAGTTTAATTAATTTGGCCACCTTTTCAATTAATAATCGATGTTATCAATTCATAATTTCTTCCAATCATATTACTCGTTTAATTAATTTGGCCACCTTTCCAATTAATAATCGATGTTATCAATCCATAATTTCTTCCAATCATATTACTCGTTTAAATAATTTGGCCTCCTTTTCAATTAATAATCGATGTTATCAATCCATAATTTCTTCCAATCATATTACTCGTTTAATTAATTTGGCCACCTTTTAAAGAAATAATCGATGCTTTCAATCCATAATTTCTTCCAATCATACTAATCGTTTAATTCATTTGGCCACCTTTTAAAGTAATAATCGATGTTTTCAATATCTCCGTTCACCTGTACAACTCCAACATGAAAGAAAAGTGAATTCTTTTCCATCCCTTTGCCAAAGGAAAAGCATTTGCTCCTTTCTATGCATATTACACATTCTCTTCCACATATTGAGCAACTGAGTTTGTTTGCAGTGTCAAAGCTCTATATTTCAGGACGCACTTCAGAGGTTTGTATTGTCGAGATAACTTTCAGAAGTCTTATCGCAGTTGTTTTCTCTGTATTATATTTGCAGAAGGCTTTAAGGTTGTACATCTGACTTTATAGTGGTACTCGAAGGCTCAAAATATGCAGATGAACAAAGTCGCTGGTTGGCAAGCCACCACTACAGCATTGTAGGGTAAGGCAAATTAACACAGGCGGTGTCATCTCAGTGTATTAGTTCTCTACTTTGCCTGCTCGAATTATCTCGTTTCCAGAGTGTGTAAAATAGAGTGCCTTGAAAGACTGTATACATCCGCATTTATAATATTCCAGTTTACAATCCCGCTCAAATTTATTTCACAGCCGCCACTGAGGCTTCTATATTATTTTATTACCCCCATTTTATAATTTGTGTAACTTTGACACCAGACTCTCCCAAAACCCCAATTCCAATACTTTATACCAGAGCCTTCCTACCTCCCTAGTACTCATCCCTAATAAAGCCTTTCCCACCCCTCCACCTCCACACTAACTGAGTTGCATTTTATGGTTATAGGATGGCTATTAAGTTCTCGTGAAATTTAAAATAGTTTACAATTTCCGAGCCCCAGTTGTAAATTATTATTTTTAATCAAAAGTTAAGTGTGTTTGTGGGTCTATAGGCTGAAATATATATTGTTTTATAATTGCGGAAGGGTGAGATGTTAACTTATCAAAATTGAAGAAAAGTTCAGCATTTCTCAATGAACATAAATTTAGTATGTTGGTCTCATTTGTGTTCTGGTTGTTCCTTGAAGCATTTACAGTGAACACTATGACCACCGAGTAATGTTTTTCTCTTTGTTCTCATTTCATTTCTTGGAGTTTCATTCTCCTCTCAAGGTTTGGTATTCCTGCACCTCACTATTGTATTATCTTTCTGTGTAATTAGGTTAAGTTGTTAAACTTTATTTTATTTTCTCTTCCCAAGGTTTGGTATTCGTGCACCTCACTACTGTATTCTTTTTCTGTGTAATTAGGTTAAGAGCTGATAATCTTTATTTTATTTCCTCTTCTCAAGGTTTAGTATTTCTGCACCTCACTACTGTATTATCTTTCTGTGCAATTAGGTTAATCTTGGAGCTTAAGTTAAAGTAGAAATACTCAGACAGTTTAAGTAGTCTTTGGAAGAAAAATACTCTCGAATAATTTCGTTCTAACACAAAATATTCTAG